>BHFT01029717.1:0-43208 GCA_004320025.1 Laticauda laticaudata | reverse complement strand
TTTATGAAATTTGGGATCTTTTTTATCAATGGTTAGATAATAAAATACAGTAATGTAATATGTAGATTTTTAGAAAAATAACAAATATATAAAGATGTACTTCTTTTTATACCTACAAAATGATTTTAGCATAGATTTGGATATGATATGAACTGATATAAAATAAAGTAAATTATGGTTACCTCGTAAAATACGAATGAATAAAATTATAGTCAAATGATTGATTGATAATGATTCTAAGGTACTTAATTCTTGATTGATAATATGAGCTTCTATGTAATGTAACTGTAACTGAAGATTACGAAATGGATGCACAAAATAATTTGTGAACCAACCGGCACACTGTTTATATACCTATGAAAGATAGTTCGATGTTTTTATGTTTTGTTTGTTCATGTTTGTATTTTAAAAACCAATAAAATTTAAAAAAAAAAGACTGAAGTCCCTCAGCATCAATAGTTAGGGAAAGCTGATCATCCTGTGAATCAAATTTAAACGCTCAGATAGGCATTCTGCTGGTCAGCATCCATAACATCTTCTAACTTATATAGTTTGAAACATTTACATCCAATCACCTGCTCTCCTCTAAGGTGTAATGCAGTATCACCTCCATCATCCCTTCCTGGCTTGGGATTTTGGTTGCTGAAATCCCCAAATTTTACTTTCAAATATACTGCAGTTTCACTGATTTACTGTATTTGATCAGAAGGTCTAGGCCAGGGAAACCCATGGAAAAGGGCTAAATTTAGCCAATTAGGCTGTCAGCCTAACCAATCTTATAATTTTACTAACTAGGGCATAAAACAGAGAGAGAACTCCATTTAAGCTGCACTGGGCTTTTGGAGAAAAATCAAAATAAAATCTAACAAGTTATCAAAGTTGGGTAAAAAGAAGAGACAAAAATTAGAGCTACAGTCTCCAAGCTGCAACCATCAGGGTGACCAGGAGGACAGCAAAACTTTAGTTCTTAACTCTGTCTCTGCTGTGATGGCCATCTTGATTTCTGCAGGTTCACTTTTGATGATTATGCAATGGTTAAATATTAAAATTAATCATCATAATTAATCATAATGATTAATTTTCCACCAGAAAATTATCTTGCCCACACTCCATTGAAATAAGCAGGAGCTATCAAGTGGTGCTTGCACAAAACTTTTCATGGTATTTTATTTAGTGAATCACCTGGTATTTTGTTAATATCGGTCATCTTTTGGAAGACACCAGATTTAAAAATAAAATAAAATAAAAGAATCCCTGCCATTAATTCCTTTGTTACTTTAAAGACCTTGCATAGAACAATGTCAGCCTTCAAGATTTTTCTCCCTTTGCTTTGCATCTTTCGGCTGTCATAAGTAATGGGGGGAGGAGAGGGGAATGGTTATGGGAAGTGAACTGGAGGTGCTACAAACCAGAACTGTATAAGCTGGGAGGGGGACATTCTTGCTTAGGTTTCTATCCTATGCTATGCGCAGCTGCAACCCTTTATCAAACTATGTCAAGGTCAACTGACAGAAGCCTCATCACCACCTGGAAATGCCCACATAATGACATACACAAGTTTTAATTGGATGAGCCAGTTGAACTATTGGGGGTGGGAACGTTGCCATTACTTTGTNACCACTTGATTTCCAGTAAAAGATAACTTTTCTCTGATTAATGGAGTCTAAGTATTTCTTTCTTGGATTTTGAATGGGGCACCAGCTGACAAACTCTCTATTTCAGAAACAATGTATGACATTTACTTTTCAAAAATCGCCCTTAATTAATTGGATTCAGATGTTTTCTGCTTTGTGCTTCTTTCTTATACATAAACTGATGCTTATTTCAGTGTGCATCTTACTTCTGGTGAAAATTAAAAGAAAAGGTACTGCATTGTGTTCTCTATGAAATTAGCATTTTACAGTGTTGCAAATATATCATTCCTTTACTTCTGAAAGCCATGGTGGAATTTCATGTTAATTACCCAAACTACAAGGTTTCAAGCACATCAGATTTCCTTTCAAGGTATTAGCCTATTCCTTAACCAATTACCCACATTCTTCTTTACTTATTTCAAATGTGACCTTTTGTTTGAATTTGATTGCAAGTTTCCTGCTGAGAGTGTATAACTATCTCTGTGTCTAAGTATGGCTATTGTCTTCACATGTGATGACTGCGGTTAATTTTAATACACTTTGATGGCTGGAGAACAAATAAGTGTCGGTGACAAAGTGCAGAGACATTTGAAGGAGGATAAGCTACCACTTTAATGAGTGGGGATCAGCAACCTAAGAGGCCTGCTAGTGACAACCCAAAAAACCTGCAACCCAGACAAAGAGGAATGTTTGACTATCTGCAGGTAATGAGGAACTCATTACTGTGGCTTACTCTGAAGAAGCAAACAAAAAAAGAATACAGGGGCAGCCAAAAATAGCTGTAATTGTTTTGAACAAGTCTTGCTTCCCCATGAGATAAACAAGTTGACATAGACCTGGATATATTAGGCATCTTTGTTTGAACTGGGTGTTGGATGCGAGTCACCATATTTGCAGAGTCTCTAACGTGAGGGTGAGGGAGATCAGAGGTGGTATTCAGCGGGTTCTGACCAGTTCTGGAGAACCAGTAAAGGAAATTTTGAGTAGTTGGAAGAACCAACAAATGCCACCTCTGACTGGCCCCGCCCCCATCTATCCTCTGCCTCCTGAGTCCCAGCTGATTGGCTGGGTCTTCTTTTGTTGCCCTGCACAGGAGAACGGAGCTGGAAAGCAGGTTAGTGCGGTGGGATTTTACAGTAGCCTTCGCCCACCAAGCCACGCCCACCAAGCCACACCCACAGAACCAATGGTAAAAAAAAAAATTGAATTCCATTACTGAGGGAAATGGGCAGTTTGAAAATAAAATAAATCGTATTATTGATTTCATGTTGCACACTGGTTATACTTTGTCAATAAAAAGAATTACCACCACAAACTGTTGCCCAGATTCTCCACCCTGGATCCATAGTACCTGGCTTGTCTTCATGAGAGTCAAAACTAGGCCAGTGATTGGTTAATGTCTGCTCTGTTGTATGGCTGGAAGATTACTCTAATTGGTTATCTAAGCATGGGGCATGATCACATAATCTCATATATCTAAGATGCACTTCTCTGCAACAGAATATCTGGCTTTACTTCCTGAAAAGTGATTCTGAAGTGCAGCGGAATTTTTTTTCCCTTCCATGTTTTGTTGCTGTGGGAGAATCCTGCCAGTTCATGCAAAGGAAATTGACTGTTTTCAGGAACTAAATTCTGAGCCAGAGACAAGATATAAAGCTATGAGCTCAAGATGGAACACTGCTTTTTCCAAGCTCTGCAATGGAAGAAAAAGTATAGAGGCAGGAGTTTTTTTATTTTTTTATTTTGATTTGTCAATCACTTACAAGATAATAGGTATAAGTAGATACATAGTTATGAATACATGAAATGGGTACATATCAGAAAAATAAAAGAAACAATAGGACAGGGATGGTAGGCACGAATGGTGTGCTTATGCACACCCCCTACAGACCTCTTAGAAAGGGGTAAGGTCAATAGTAGATAGTCTAAGGTTAAAGTTTTTTGGGGTTTGGGGAAGAGTTAACCATCAACTGATTCAGAACTTGATCTTGAGAACTGAGAATGGACTTTAAAAAAAAACACCAATACTTTTTTTTTTATCAAGCTTAGTAGAAAATAGGAGTGAAAGAGCAATATGTGACATACTGTATATCTTGCTCCTTCATGCTATTTTTCTCTACAACAACCTTTTGACTGAATGGGCAGGGTTCCTCTGAAAAACCTCATTTTACAAACCACTAAATATAATTCTTTATTTTTGCAGAGTCAGAGGTATGAAAAAGATGATCCATGTTGGAACTGGTTATTTTGATAGCAATAATGTACAGAGATATGTGTTTGGATGTGGGAATGGTAATTTCGGCAAAACCTGGGGAAAATGAACCCAATAAAATAGCTATAACCATCTAAGATCTTTTAACAACAATCAATGGAACTGAGGCTACAATCTTGACTTGATCTTTGTCAGCAATTACATTAAAATATGACCCTATTAAACAAGATAGTCTTGGGCTCAGGTGTGAATTCATAGAATCAGTATGAATGACATTGTTTCTGAAAAAGCCAATGAAAATGTTAAACTTGCACCAGCAAGGCCCAGATTTAGGGAATAATATAAAGAGGGATGTTTATTTGTCAACTTCTGTGCTGCTTTAGTAGCACAGTGACTTTAGGCCCCTTATATAATTGTATTTATTTGATTTTATTTGTATAAGAGAATGTCACCTGGTGCATATAATTCAGGAAATTATACTACTAAGATTGAACAACTATTTCCTGCCTTTATTATTTTTATAAACAACTCAAAGCAACAAATACATCCAACATGCTTTCCTCCCCACAACAACCACCCTATGAGGTAAGTTGAGAGAGAATGACTGTCCCAAAGTCACCCAGCTGACTTTCACTGCTAAGGCAGGATTAGAACTCAGTGTTTTGATTTCTAGCCTGATGGCTTAACCACTAGACCAAACTGACTCTCATATTTCTGAAATCAAATCATTTCAAGCCAAAGATAGCAATAAATATAAGTAATGGAGCAATCTACATGGCAATTATTCCACAGTTAATGAACCAAAATCAAACAAATAATTCACTGAACTCTCAGTTACATAATATTATTTTCACTGCCTTCCAAAATACCGGTAGAAAATGTACAAGATAAAATGCCAGTGGTAGGATTTTCCAAGCATGAGTAAGATCCATCTCTAGGACCACATTTCCCCCTTATCAAAGAAAAGTAGGATATAAATCTAATGAGCAAAAAATCATCTATTATCATTTATTCCAGGGGTGTCCAAACTTTTTGCAAGGAGGGCCAGATTTGGTAAGGTGAAAATGTGTGGGGGCCGACCATTCAGCCTGACATTCTTTGATGTCAGGAAAAATGTTAGCTGGCGGGAATGAGTGACAGACTGAGTTGGTGGGGAGAAGAAGCTGCGGGCCACTCGAAATTTGAAAACGGGCCACAATTGGCCCTCTGGGCTGGACTTTGAACATGTCTGATTTATTCATTACATTTACTGCTAAAACACCCAGGCATCTTGGGCAGTTTCTAACTCTAAATAAATTTTATTATTTATTTATTCAATTTCTGTAGCTGCCCATTTCCAACAATGACCCTCGAATCGTAATGAACCAATTATTCCTACTTGATCAGGGCGGATTTTCATCTGAAAAGACGTGTGGGCCAAATTATAAAGCTTCGACCAATATACTGAAAATAGAGAAAGGCCAGTTTCTTCATTTCCCTGCTGCACAACATCTAATGTTATGTGAAATATATAATATGGCACAGAATATCACACTAATAACAATGGTGCAGGCACTCATTGAACATTGCTGCTTACACATTCATTTTGGAGCCAAATACAGTTAAGGGTATATTCAAAACCTTCTCACAGAAACATAAGCACTGAGTATCAAGATGATTTCTGCTACAGAGGAACTACCAGTGACCCATCCATGCAGAGGATGACAAAGGCATTTATTGGGGGAGGGGATGTAAAGCAGCTCCTTTTTAGAGCAAGAAAAGCATGAATCTTTTGGAAGCCGCCCTAGATCAGTGGATTGAGTGTCTGACATGACAAATGGGGGCATTCCAACAAGGGCCAGATATCTGTGCCTACAGGGAGAAGCAGCCCACACAACATCTCTTATCTTGCTTTTGTTGGGGCAGATGGTTGTCTTCCCTGTGTCCAACTCACAAAGTTGAATTGTACACCTTGGTGAAAAGACATATAATTTCATGAATAAATGAGAAGACAAAGCATGTTGTTTCTTCACCTAGAATTACCAAGAAAATGGCTAAGCTCTGCCAAATCTAGCCAAGCTACTTATGTATGCTAATAGGCTACTTGGGAAAAAAGGATCGTAATGAGAACCTACATGTCCATTTTATTTGATCACTGAATTTATATTCTGCCTTCCTGCCAAAAACAGCAGATGATAATACAGTCATATTAATATTAATATTAATAACAACAGCTACAGAAGGAAATCAGCTAACAATACAATCAAGCACTTGAATAAAAGACACAACTACCATTCTGCAAATTAAAGCTCACTCCTGCAGGTAGAAGAAATATTAATGCCAACATTCAGTTGAAATCTGTTTTTTAATCTATCCAGTCTCAGAGGGTAATCCATTTTGTGCATGTCTACATTTAAAATATTTTGAGCAGGTTTTATTCAAATGCCTTTGTTGTCTGTAGAGAATGTAATCATCACTGAAGGGCTGAAAATATGCTTTCACACGGTTTTTCAACCCAGGAAACTAAATTTCTCAGAGAGGAAAAATGCATGATTAATAAAACAGCCATACATGAAAACAAAAAGCGACTAAATTTCCTGATAAATAAGTTTGGCTGTCCCTTTTCTGGTGCCCGGAGACAGGAAAGACTACATAATATGTAATATCAAATGACAATTTTAGAATCTCATCAACTCCATAAAAATTACATTGTTGAAAAAAGTGCCTCTGAATCACTATGATTTTTACAGGGGTTGAGAGGAAAGGAGGAGGGAGAATGCCAAATGAACACAATTAGTTTATACCTCACCTTTATATATATATTTATACATATGTGCTGTTCAGCTTCCTTCGGATATTATCCCACGTCATTGGAGTTGTGCTTTTAAAGTTGTAGCAATGTTTCAGCGAGAATTCTCATCTGCCATCATCAGGCCTCTGTATTGAGTTCGTATGAAACGTTGCTACAACTTTAAAAGCACAACTACAATGACGTGGGATAATACCCGAAAGGAAGCTGAACAGCACACATGTAAGTACCCGCGAAAACTTTATTTTTATATATATATAAAGTTTTTATAAAGTACATTTTATATATATATATAAGTTTTTGCGGGTACTTACATGTGTGCTGTTCAGCTTCCTTTCGGG
The DNA here is from genome assembly GCA_004320025.1 of Laticauda laticaudata. Classification (NCBI taxonomy): domain Eukaryota; kingdom Metazoa; phylum Chordata; class Lepidosauria; order Squamata; family Elapidae; genus Laticauda; species Laticauda laticaudata. Next base: position 36,233 of record BHFT01029717.1, on the reverse strand, counting down.
TATTATTATCTCTATTATTATATTATTATATTCATACATATTATACTATACTTATACTATATTATACTATACTTATACTATTATTAATAACTATATTATACTATATTTATATATATTATACTATATATAATTATATTTATTATATTATATTTATTATATTATATTATATTATATTATATTATATTATATTATATTAATATTATATTATATTATATTATATTATAAATTATATTATATTATATTATATTATATTATATATTATATAAGGAGAGAGAGAGAAAGAGGGGAGAGAGAGAATGTGTGTGTACTGGCACAAAAAATGAAATTGTAAATCTAAACCGTCTAAATAAGTTAGCACTATAGACTTAAGATTGGCCTCTCAGAAATTAACCTCAGTTTAGCAGGATTAAAGAGACCCTATCTAATACATACCCAGTAGCTATCTGTCATCACTGAATCCATCATCTTTGGAACGTTGTTTGTCACAATTCTGAATGTAACTGCTCAACGCAGCCCTGCCAACTCTCAACGGTTTCTGCTGTGAGTCTCACGACTTTTTTTCATTTCTCACGGTCTCACAACAAGGCTCCTCAATCTCACGCCGAATTTAAAACGCTTTTTTTTTTTTCAAATTTGGGGGTTGGCTTATATGCGAGATCGGCTTTATATGCGAGTATATATGGTAACGTTTTTCTTCATGTCTGTCCGTCATTTGAAAGGGAGTAGGCCCTGGGAACGAGGCTAGTTTCCCAGTAGTCTTTGTAAGTTCAGCGCAGGAAAGCGATCGCAATCGTATAAACAATGGCGAAAAGATGGTGGTGATTTTTCAATAGAAGAAAGAAAGTTGCATCTTCTTACAACAGGGAACACAAATAAAAACATTTAAATAAACTGTTAATGACTTTTCGATGAAAAAGGGGTTTGTTTTAATCTTGATCGGGAAAAAATAGAATCCTCACTATTTTTTATAGAATCTCCAGATTTTTTTTCATGGGTCTCCAGATTTTCCTTTATCAGGGGTTGGCAGGTCTGTCAACGTACGCCCATTGCACTTATAGTCATGGGCATCTAAGTGCTCTAGATGACACTTATTGGGCTATTTTCCAGTAGCTTGCATGTGGGCAAAATGCACATCCTCAAAGAAGAATAAGAAAGAACCACTCAGGTGGTTCTGCAATGTAAAGTTTGAGAAAGTTTCAATCACTTGGTGTTCCTGGGTGTTCCTTGAACTATCTTGAGATTTCTTGATGGAAGTAAATTCTTCTGATATCAAATCTCACCTGTCTACTCCAATAACCTAAACTGTACAGTGTGCTTGCTGTTGTTGTTTTTTTTACTATACATTACTAACCAATACCTCCTCAAGAAAGTACTGTTCAATCCTTTCTTTTATTCACCTTCTTCATACATAGGTTTGTTGGCAGATGGGTAAAAATACCAGTACCCACCAGGCACTGCTGTCCAAAAACTAAGGAATGGCTATCAGCAAGAAAGCTGTTGCACGAGAAGACATAAAGCATAGCTTTTCATATATTGCTGCCTTATATAAAGCTTGGCAAACCTCTTGTGTTATTCTTTTGTTTTTTTTCTCACCTTCAGAAAAGTCTCTCAGCATCTACATATTTTCAACATAGTTTAATTTACATTATCAGATGTGTTGGGCTTCGCATAATCCATAACCAGCATGACCATTGCTACTGCTTCTTCTTTCTACACAGAATGGCTGGGAAAGACAAATGCACAGAGAAACAGAACCCCAAACCCCCTTTTCCATCTGTGGCAATTCAGATCTTGTTCAGCTCCTTTCACAAAACTGTTTGTACCCCTAGACAATTTTATCTAGACTCCTCAAGTGAGTACTATATACATACCCTTATATAAATCAGTTTGTTTGCACTTCTTCTCAAAAGGCATTTTAGTATAAATAAATGTGGGTATAAAAAGGTTCTCTCTCCTCAATACATTTTGAATTACAAAATGCTTCATAATGATCCTTTAAAAAGCAATTGTAAGCTTGTTGAAAACTTGCATACCCTTTTGTGGAATTTGGGTTAATCATCATAAAGGTAGCAGTCAACTCTCAATTTTGTGTTCATATATTCATGAAAAAATGCTAAGGAGGTAGAGCAAGACTGTGGATGTAAAGAAGTCTATCATCATTGCCATCAGGCAACTCTGAAGCACTTATAGTTTAAAAGGGCTCTTAGATAACACTTTCCATTTTTTGAAGTTGGAGGAAATAACAACCATCTTTATACCCATACTGAGGATTAGCCTTTCTTTTTAAGACAGCAGTCATAAGTGGGTGCAGCACTTTATTGTCTCTTGCTGGTCTTGAAAAAGTTAAGCAAAACTAGCTAGATAGGGAGCTTCATTGGGAAATCACCAGAAATCCCAGAGCTATAATCTAGACATGATGTTAAAAAAAAATCCTGGAAGAACAAAATGGCAAAGTAGTTCCAAATAATTGGGGGGTGGGAGGATGACAAGGAGACATCCACATAAACACTCCCCTGCAGACTCTACAACCAAAATCTAAGCCAAGGAGTTTATGCACCTCAGCCTCAGTTGGTGGGCAGCCCTATCCTTAGCATCCCTGAGGCTGCTTATATTATCAGGCAAACAGATTACAAGCCTTTGGCCCTTCAGCTTGCAGCAGCAGCAGCAGCAGCAGCTCCTCCGTTGATTAGAAATAACTCTTGTCTTGAAGCTACTATTTTAGAACTCATTCTCCAACCGAATTCCTCCTTTGGAACACTTATCGTGGATTTCTAGACCACCCCCACATTGCTACTTTTTGTAAGAGCAAGAAGCACAAGCAGCAAAACAAAAGCAAAAAAAACCCCAACAAATAAATTGGTCTAACAAAGGAAATTGTGTCTGTAGATTTTAGACCTATGTTTCTCTTTTTGATAACATACATTTTAATGTACATTAATTGATGTTATTCCTGTAGGCTAGGTGATAGATGATCGTATCAGTATGAAATTTCTAAACACTTAAGCACCATGTTTACATATAATACTGAGCTATAACATGGTTTGGCTTAGTACTATATGAAGCTAACTAATCTTTTTTTAGAAAACTAGGGTTTTTAAAAAATCTATGGCTCAGTACAATGTGTGAATCCTGTGAAGCCATTCCCACAGCTTGCCCAGCCCCCACTGTGGCAGCCCTGAAAACTCCCAGTAAACATGGCTCCAACCGAATTCCTGGCTGACACCAGTCTGATGAATTTGTGGCCCTAGATCGCCCTGAAGTCTCTAAGACACTTCCTGGAATTAGTAACAAATGAAGTTAACTCTGTATATATATTGGCTAATTCAAGTTAAGAATTTTAAACTGACAGCTTTGTATTCATAGATGAAATATACAAAACAGCTGGTGGTACCTGTAATTGGTATGGCACAATTATACCATGTTAATTTTGAGACTGGCAGGTAACTTGGCAGATTTCCCTGGCAACACCAATTATCTGTTAATCTAAGAGCTTTTGGGACCCCGTACATCCTCCAACTTAAATAAAATACAGTGGGAAAGCTGAGCTACAGGATCAAATGAACTAAGATCATAAAGATTTTAGCTATATGTTGCTGAATACACAGAGCTCTAAAATAGTAGAGCTCTGATTGTACCTTTGCCAAATAAAGCTCCATTTCATTGCAAGTGGATAGCTCTGTTTTTAGAACTATGATGCCCTCTAGGAGAGAAATAGTTATAGAATGACTATGGTAGGACTAGCCATTTCATACTTCTTCAGTTGAACTATATAAATCTTGCAGAAGTGGGGGACGGAAACATCCAGGAGAGAAGAGTAGCCAGAGGCAAGTTTCTTCTTAAGAAATTCCCCAATGGCCAGGGCTATTTAAAAAATATTGGTGTTTAAAGACTGTACAATTCTGACAATAAAACCAGTTCAGATTGCAACCAGCACCAAATTAATTGAGGGGCAGACAACCTTTCTCTTATGACCCTTAGAAAAAAATGAATGGGCCACAATTTAGAATGAATAAATAGGGCCAGTTTGCAGTTATTATATGAATGATATCTCTTTAAAGGTAAAAGTAAAGGTTCCCCTCGTACATACGTGCTAATTGTTTCCAGCTCTAGAGGGTGGTGCTCATCTCTGTTACAATGCTGAAGAGCCAGCGCTGCCCGAAGACATTTCTGTGGTCATGTGGCCAGCATGACTAAACACCGAAGGCGCACAGAACGCTGTTGCTTTTCCACCAACATGGTCCCTATTTTTCTACTTGCATTTTTACATGCTTTCGAACTGCTAGATTGGCAGAAACTGGGACAAGTAACAGGAGCTCATTCCGTTACATGGTGCTAGGATTCGAACGACTGACCTTTCTGATTGACAAGCTCAGCATCTTAGCCACTGAGCTACCACGTCATTTACTGTTTACCTCTTTACTATATCTTATCTCTTTATGCTACCGTATGCCTTATCTTCTTGCAAACCCAAATACAAAGCCTAATAAGAAACAATCCTTAGAAGGCTTTGGTGAGCAAAAGTACATGGGCCACTTTCTGAATCCAAAAAGCAAAATGAAGACCTAATTTCATGAGACCCACTTTAAAATATATTACTATTGCAGGTTGCCCACCCTGACCCAATGATTGCATTGTAAAGTTGCCCCAAAAAACTATGTTCCCAATCATTTCAGACCAACATGGAGAGAAATGAAGTGCAGAGAATCGTTCATGGGCTGTGTCTACATTACTTGCTCCATCGATAATGATGGACTACAAACCATAATGATTTTGTTCACCCAACACCTTAAGACATGCATTTTGTTGCAGCTTTGTCCTTATGATACAGGTAGTCCTTGCTTAATGACATTGATTTAGCGACTGTTCAAAGTTACAACAGCATTGAAAAAAGTAATTAACAACCAGACCTCACAATTATCAAACATCCCCACATTCACAAGATTGTGATTTGGGCACCTGGCAACTATCACACATTTACAATGATCACAGTATTCTGCAAACATTTGATCGCCATTTGCAACCTTCCCAGCCAGCTTCCAACAGCTGGCAAGAGATCACAAATCATGATCATGTGATGTCTTACTTAATGACCTTGGGTAATTGCAACCAAAGATGTGGGAATTGCTGCCACTAAATGGAGTGGTCAATGTTTCACTTAATGACTGCTTTGCTTAGTGAAGGAGTTGCTGGTCCCAGTTGGGGTTAAGTAAGGACTATCTGCATATGATAAGGATGAATAACCTGCAGCCCCACAAATTCAGAGGTTCACTCTTCACCTTAGAGAAGTGCTTTAGGCTGTAAAAGCAATCCAATTTGCCATGACAAAGAATAGCAATGACCTCTTTTGACCCAGGCCCCCAAATCACTTCCAAGGCTGCTCCAATATGATCAGTAGCTGAAAGTATTTCCAGGCATTCTTTGTCCAGTGAAATTCAATAACTTTTTCCGATGTTTGGCACTTTGATGAATAAAAAATGAATTTTAGGAGGCAATTTCAGTAAATGGAAAACCACATATTCTTTTTACTAAAGTATATTACAATAGTTTTAATATATCTGTATCACTGGAGTTTATACAAGGTAAATGTTGATCTCACATTTTGTTTTTAAGTCATTTTTAGTTTTGTATGTTACCCAGAGTCTACTGAAGTTAGGTGGCCAGTAAATTAGAATGGATGAATGAATGAATGACTCATTCAATGTGTGAATTATTTTCACGTTAGGCCAGGGGTCACCAATCTTTTGGAACTCAGGGACCACCAAACTCATAATTTTAAATCCCACGGACCAGAGACCCTGGGAAAATTCCCCAAAAAGTCTGCAGGAAAATTTCCTACCCTGTTTTCCTACTGATCGATCATTCTTTATTTAGGATTGTAGGATACCATCTCCAGCTCCATTCTCAGGGGGAGGAAGAGAGAGAGACTTTTGGCTTCATGCAAGGAAAGCAGCAGAAGCAGCAGAAGTCTGTCTTTCTCTCCCCCAAACTCCGCCAGAAATGAATCTTTGTGAAACTTGTTGACCGGCACAGCCTCTTGGAGCAGGATGCCTTGCAGGGTCCCAAAGACTCGCTTCTGGCAGAGTTTGGGGGAGAGAAAGACTTTTGACTTTTCCTTGCATGCAACCAAAAGCAGTAAAAGAAAGAAGCAGAAAAAAGCAGCTCAGTGTCCTGGTGAAGCATGTGGAGCGAGTGGGGCAAGTTTTCCCCCCTTGCCCTTTCCCCCCCTCCCCTCACTACCTCATGTTGTTCGCAATGCAAGCAACACAAGCCTTGTGTTCCCACAGGCCATGTGGGCAGCGCAGCCTTGTGTTCTCTCGCAGCCTGGATTAATTGCCTTTGAGCAGTACTTTGGGGGTGAGGACCACCAAAATTTTCTCATGGACCATCAATGGTCCCCGGCCCACTGGTTGGCAATCACTGTGTTAGGCAATCCATGTCCATTGTGTCATTGTTTCAGAGATTTTTCCTTACTTAAACAGAATGGTAAGCCAAAAAGTTATCAGAGTGGGAGCAACTTCCAACTTTCTTCTCCATTGAGTTTCCTTGTGGGAAGCTGGCAAGAAGCCATGGAAATCTTCTTTGCTTTCTTCACACCCTCCCTCCATGTTCCTTTCTCCCTTCCTTCCTTCCTTTCTTCCTTCTTTCCTTCCCCTCTCTGTCCCTCCCTTTTCTACCAGTTTCCCCATTGACTTTGCTTGTTGAAAATGTGTAGGGAGGAAGTCAGCAGGAAGTTGCAAGTTAAAAGCCAGGAGGCAGATAAATGGCTGCTGCTAGTGGGGGAGAGAATGAAGGGTGCACAAAGATGTGTGTAGGGAAGTGTGCATGGGTATGATAAGATATGCATGCAAGTTGGATAAGGGTGCAATGGGTGAGTGATGTGCGTTGGAGAGAGTGCATGGTGTTGCATGAGAGGAGCTGTGTGGGTTAGGTGATAGGGCAGTAAGGGTATACAAGATGTGCCACATGGAGAAAGTGCATGAGGGGATGCACACAGATCAGGAAGATCATGAGGTGTCACACCACACTAATTAGGGAAGGTGTGCCAGGATTGGCTGGGAAGGATGCATGTGTTGTGTGCAAAAGAGGCACCAGGCGAGTCAGGGTGTGTGTGGAAGAGGTACCATGTGGGTTGGGGAAGTCATGCAGGGGAAGCACCAATTGGGGAAGGCATATAGGGATTCCTTCCTCCCACTTCCCTTTCCAATAGTTAAGTGACTGTTGGTGGTGGAGAGAGGGAGTGAGGGATTGCAAGAGTGGCTCGGAAACTGATACAGAATGTTGAAAATGTAGATATGAACACAGTAGCGGCTCAGCAGCACCAGAGCACCACAACTTCCCCAAATTTCATTCCCATGAGAGTCATGGATCCCAGATTCCACAAGTTACCTCATTTGAGGTACCTTGGTTCAAAAATTGTTGCCCTGTGATGTAGTGTTTTGCCTAGTTAAAGATTTTTAGCTGTAAGATCTAACAGGGATAGATTGGAGACTATTTCTAGGCAGTTCTCTGCATAATCCTATTTTCTTTTGGGTTTTGACACTCACTAAAACACACTCAGTACAACTTGAACAACTGTCTTATAACTATTGAATGGCTTTTTTTACTTCCAAAGAAACCCTAGAACAAATCTTTCCTCACAGATTAATCCCCCCATTCCATAATCATTTAACTAGCACATTTTTTGCTCCATTGTGTGTTTTGAGGTGCTGCAACCCCTGCTGTGTCCAATATTCCATTAACCATGTACAAAACATTGACACTGTTTGCTGTTTTTCAAACAAATGAATCCATTGTTCTACTGGTGCTGCAATTGAATTGCTGGCTTCATTCACTCTGCACCAGACCTTAAAGTGTTCTTCCCCAGTGTATCACCAGTACATTGCTCAGCAGTAGCATGAATCTTGCCCCTTAAGGTACATATTTTGTGCATGAAGTTGTGTGTCAGTTATTCCAAGGATACTTTTAAGCTACTATATTTGTCAGATGAACATCCATTTACTGATTTAGAGGCTTTTTAAAGTTCCTCTTAAACCCCACCACTCTTTTTTTTAACATCCCAATGATTCCATTATAAGGTTACAGCATTCTTACATTAGAGAAGAAAATATTCAAAATGCAGTACCTAAACTGAAGCTCCCACAATGCTTTACTGATACAGGGCAAATAGGATTTACCATACATAAATACACTAAAATCTATTTTATTCAAGAGATTGTTTTATTTTTGTTATACACAGCAAGTAGCTAAACTGATCAAGAAAAAATAGAATAACAGTTGGAAGGGACATGGGGGGGTATCTTCTAATCCAACCCACTGCTCACGCAGGAACAGCTCTATCATTTCAGGCAAATGACTGCCCAATGTCTTCTTTAAAATCTCAGTGTCGGAGCAAGCACAACTTCTAGAGGCAAGTTATTCTGCTGATGAATTGTTCTGTCAGGAAATATCTCCTTAATTCTAGATTGATTTTCTCCCTGATTAGTTTCCATCCATTGTTTCTTATCCTGCCCTCAAGTGCTCTGGAGAATAGGCTGCACCCCCTCTTCTTTGTGGCAGCCCCTTAGATTTAGAATATTACTATCATATCACCTCTGGTCCTTCTTTTCATTGAATCAGACATACCCAATTCCTGTAACCATTCTTCATGTTTTAGCCTCCAGTCCCTTAATCCTCTTTGTTACTCTTCTCGGTACTCTTTCTAGCACCTGAATATCTGTTTTATATCTTGGCAACCAAAACTGGATGCAGTATTCCAAGTGTGACCTTACCAAGGCATTATAAAGTGGTATTAACACTTCACATGATCTTGATTCTATTAATGCATTGTCTTTTTTGGCAGCTGCAGTACACTGCTGGCTCATATTTAAGAGATTGTCCCCTAAGATTTCAAGAGCCCTCTCACAGCAAATTATATTGGGCCAGGTACCACCCTTTTAATTTGTTTTTCTTGCTTAATATAAAATGTTATTTTTCTCACCACTGAATTTATTTTTGTTAAATAGGGCTCAGTGTTCAAGTGTGAAAATCCTTCTGTATCTTGAGCCTGTCTTCTTGAGTGTTGGCTATTCCTGCCATCTGCAAATTTGAGGAGTTCCCCTTTTATCCCTTCATCTAAATTATTGATGAAGACATTGAAGAGTACTGGGTCTAAGACAGAACGTTGGGAAACCCCACCACATACTTCCCTGTATGTAGATGCAGTTAAAGACTACATGCTGAGTGTGGTTGGTCAGCCAGTTATGATCCATCTGGTGGTGATACTGTCTAACCCGGGGGTCACCAAGCTTTTGGACCTCAGGGACCACCAAACTCAAAATTTTAAATCCCGCGGACCAGAGACCCTGGGAAAATCCCCCAAAAAGTCTGCAAGAAAATTCCCCACCCTGTTTTCCTATCGATCGATCATTCTTTATTTGGGATTGCAGGATACCATCTCCAGCTCCGTTCTTGTGGTGGGGGAGAGATTTTTGGCTTCATGCAAGGAAAATAGCAGAAGTCTTTCTTTCTCTCCCCCAAACTCTGCCGGAAATGAGTCTTTGTGAGATTTGTTGCGCCAGCACAGCCTCTTGGAGCAGGATGCCTTGCAGGGTCCCAAAGACTCATTTCTGGCAGAGTTTGGGGGAAAGAAAGACTTTTGCTGCTTTCCTTGCATGCAGCCAAACACAGAAGAAATGGAAAGAAGCAGCCCAGTGGCCAGGCCAGGCACGTGGGACAAGTGGGCCCTTTGCCCCCTTCCCTATCTTGTGTTGTTCGCAATGCAAATGACTCAAGACTTGTATTCCCGCAGGCCATATGGGCGGCGCAACCTTGTGTTCCCGCACAGCCTGGATTAATTACTTTGGAGGATGATTTGTGGGTAACATTTCTCTGTGGACCACCAACAGTTTCTTGTGGATTACCAGTGGTCCCTGGTTCACTGGTTGGTGACCACTGGTCTAATCCATATTTTTCTATATTGTCAAGTAGTGAGTTGTGATCTACTCTATTAAGTGCCTTTCTAAAGTGCAAATAAATTATATCCATAGCATTTTGTTGGTCCAGTAATTTTGTCAAAGAATGCAATAAGATTTGTCTGGAATGATGTTTTTGACAAACCCATGTTGGCTTCTGGTTATGACTTTGTTTGCCTCTAGGTGTTCATGCAGCTTTTTTTTTAACTTTTCCAGATACTTCCCAAGAATCAAAATCAGGCTGATAGGTATGTAGTTCCCTGGATCAATTTTTTCCCTTTTTTGAAGATGGGAACTACATCAACCCTTTTCCACTTATCTGGTAATTCCCTTGTGCTCTAGAATATTTGAAAGATATGATCCAGTGTTTCTGGGAACATGTCTGCCAATTCCTTCAAAATCTTGGGGTGCGATGCATCCGGTTTTGGTGATTTTAATTCGATTAGTGTGGGTAAGTGTTTTCTTACCATATTATTTTGAATTGCATTCCTAATTTTAAAGTATTTTAAAGTATTCTTTATAGATTGGACTGGGTTTTTTTCCTTTTGTATAAAGACAGAAGCAAAAAATAAGTACTGCTTTCTTTGTGCTGCCCATCAATTTCTTGCCATTTTCTCCCATTAATGAACCAATTGTTTCCTTGACTTTTTTTCTTTTTTACATGTTGAGAGAAGCCCTTTTGTTGTTATTTTTGCCTTTTGTTGCAAGCTTTAGTTCATTTTGAACCTTAGCTTTCCTGACTTCATCTTTGCAAGTTCCAACTATATGTTGATCTTCTGCCTTGATGGTGTGCTTCTTGCTACTTTTTATACTTGTCCTTTTTGTCTTTCAGTTTATCAGAGTTCTTTGTGCAGCCATACTGCTTTGCTTTGAGATTTTATTTTTATTTATTGGAATTGTGCTAAATTACAATCTCCCTTTTTTAAAAAAAAATCTGCATAAAGCCATTGGGGTAGGTCACCCTTTAGCACTCAGTCTAATATTATCAGATACTCAATTGTGTATCTCTGCCACAGGTACCCAAATGGTTAAGGTTCCATTAGTTGTCTGTAGACTATCTGAGTCTGGATGGAGAAGAATTGGCTTCAACCCAATTCAACCCAAGTTTTGGGCCTCGCAGCCTGGACCTCAGAAGATTTCACCTTTGACTCTGGACAGATTTGCACTCCTATTAAGTTTCAGTATCTTATTTTGGGGGTCCTTCTGAATTCACAGCTCGTTTGATGAGCAGAACTTTCATTTTACAGGATACAAAAAATCATAGTTCTGACCACTTTTTGTACAAGTTGCATGCAGTTTTTCTTTTATATTTTTAATGTCCAGAGCCACATTAAGTTGGGTGGCTCATAAATATTCTAAATAAATACAGTACATTGCAAGTACAATTCATAGATTACAGATAACATAATTTAGCAGCTGGTTCCTTTAGGACCTCCTTGTAAGATTTTGATAAATGTTGTATTCTCAGAAATACTAATCAGGAACAGGTAAAGATGTGAAATTATTATGAGCCACCAACATCGAGCAATTAAAATAACATGTTCTAACATTTCTCTACGGTGCCTACTCTACAAAGATTTGTAAACTACATTCTGAAAAACTCTGTACCTCAGTGGAAGATCAGTAATGACAAACTTTTAGGAGAAATAGCAGCATAGCTTGGAAAGATAACCCTACAAAATGAATGCACATTCTAGAATGCCCTCAAAAACATTAGAACAAAAATCAAATTGAAAAGAGTTCTTTTAACACAAGTAATTTGTGTTATCCAATATTTACTTAGCAATCAAGTCAAATCTTATTTCTTTAAATAAGGCATGAACTTTCAAAGACATAGAAATTTGGAATATATTGAGTAATAGCCTCTTTCAATGCAGCATTAAACCAGAATTTAACTTATATGAACAAGCTGTAAGATCACAAGACCTTATGGTCCCTTTCTTGGGGTGAGTTCCAACAAAATTACAAAATTTTACTTCTATTTAAAATAATTAGCTTTCCTAACAAACTTTTGTTGTTATTCAGCCACTTCTGACTTTTCATAATCTTATAGATATTATTTTGCCAGGATTGTTTGCTTAGTAACTAATTCGTATCTTGTAAGCTTGCTTGCTTGCTGATTTACTTATTTATTTAATATTTCCTAATCTTCAGAGAGGGGCTCCAAGCAGTGTACAATACAATCAATGTATGAACAATGTATAAAATTAACATTAAAGTATTAAATACTTTTTTAAGATAGCCATTTAGCATTAGTTAATACAGGAAGATGTATTAATTGGCGAGCTCTCACGAAGCAACTAGCCCTATGGTTGAATCATCCTGTGCCCCCCACGTGAAGTTGCAGAGCCAAGTTTAGACCCCTGTAGAAGGCAAAGGAAGTAAAGGCTCGCCTCATCCCTGGTGCTCCACAATGCAGGAGCAGTAGCAGAGAAGGGTCTTTTCATAAACCCCACCAGTTGAAATTCTTTGACTGAGGGGGACTGCAGCATACTTCCCTACTTGATCAAATGGAACAGGCTGATGTGATGGAACAAAGCTGATTCCGTAAGTAACCTGGCCTGCATGTAGGGCTTTATAGGTGTTAACCAACACTTTGACTTGGACCTGGAACAAACTGGCATTCAGTGCTGTTTGCAGACCAAGGATGTTATATGTGCCTTTCTTTGGGCACCCAATATGGCTGGCATGGCCACCAAAGCTTCAGGATATTTTTCAGTAGTAGCCCCATGTAGTGCGCACTGCAATAGTCCACTCGGAAAAGGAACTGTTGAGGAAGGGGCATTCAGGCGCACAACACAAGCTAGGCAAAGACCTTCCTGGCCACAGGTACAATCTGTTCTTTGAGCAGGAGCCAGGAGTTCAAGAGGACCCCCAAGTTACACATCGGTCTGTTTAGGCTAGTACAACCCCATTCAAGACCAAAGATGATAAGATTCTGGAAACAGAGGGACTCATCCACAGCCACTCCGCTTTATGAGGGTTCAATTGAAGTCTGACTCTTATGCTTGTCCAATAGGGGCACTTTGACACTTGTTTTCTCCAGCCTCAATTTCAACTGCATTTGATTTTGCCAACTACAAGGTCCTTTCCAATAATCCTCACCTATGGTTAACGTGACATGAATAGTTAAGTTTTAGCTTAATTATTTGTACTTCCAGGAAGCAATATGATTTTTTTTCTTCATCTCGTAGTGAATGACTTCTTATGGTACCTTCCTAAGGAAGTCTTAACTTTCTTCAATGGTGTAATTCAAAAGTATCCATTTTTTTTTATTCAGCCTTTTTTATGATCCAGCTTTCACAGCAAAATATTTCCACAAGGAAACGTATATAACCGTGATCATATGTACCCCATAATGTTAGTGTGATGTAGTTAACCTAAGCAATTATTTGTTGAAGCAAGGAAACTTAATAAATTCAATATGAGATTATCTGTGGCAGACCTAAATAAACCAACACTTACTTAGCCACAAAATATTCGGTCATGATACTGAATTGCAATTACTACAAAATTTACCATACGGCTTTTGAACTCTCAGCTGGGAGAAGTGAAGAAAAAAAAGCATAATATTCAAGATCATTATAACTGTATCTTGGTTATAAATCTGAACTAAATCACTGGATATAGGAACATGATCTGTAGGTTCTTTTTCAATGGACAGTTCTAATTTTATATCAATAAGAGTTAAATAAAGAATTCTAGATCTGTTATACTCTATTTCACGGTAAAAATAGAATGAAGAACAGGTATCCACAATGGCTTTTAAATATGTATTTTATTCTATAACGAAAAAACAAGTTCATAGTCAGAAAGATACATGTCAATGATGATGCTTCTGCTTAAACTGAAGTCCACAGTAACCACATGTCCCTGTTTTTGTATCTTTGTCCTGCAAATATAAACGGTAAAAAAAAAATACAATTTGATCATTTCTGCAAATTTATATGTTCATATAAATTCCTTGTCAATGAAAAATTATTCCTCTTAAAATTATTTCTCTCAGTTCATTAATTGAACTGAAATACAGATAATCATTGACTTAAACCATTTGTTTAGTGATCCTTGAAGTTACAATGGCACTGAAAAGAATGACCTATAATCATTTATGACCGTTGCACCATCCCAGAGTCATGTGATCAAAATTTGGATGCTTAGCAACTGACATATATTTTTGACAGTTGCACTATCCCCCAGCTATTTAAAAGATTTATCTGTAGTCCTCAATTTACCACCAGTCAATGACTATCGTAGATCCCCTGAAAGGATCATGGGGACTCCTTGACTATAGTGAGGACCAGTGCAGTCAGTAAAAAATTCCATTAAAAAAACTCAACATATAAATTTCTGCAAGTAGCAAAATAATGAGGAAAAAAAACCATGTGAATATGGATTAATACAAAATGGATAATGAACAATGGATTACACTTAAACAATCATTGGAAATATATACTTCTAGTCTAGTGACACACAAAAATGAATACAACTATAATTGTGGATTGTCAATATATTTTTTCATTTCCATGATAAGTAGAATAGCTGAATTTCTTAGTAGCCTGCACATATTTTTCTAAACAGGATAATAACACTGATTACATATGGACAATTGAATTACATTACCAAATTTATATATACTTTAGGATGGCCCAAAGCTCCTCCACCACCATCACACCATATAACTCTAGTTTCGACTTCACTCACAGGTTGTTCAGCAATTAAATCAATTGCAAAGTTTTCATTGACCTACAACAGCGAAATAAAAAGAAGTTTCACTATGTAACAATTCAACCAATACACTTTGTTTAGCAGTACTGATACAAGCAGTCATCACATTCTCATAAAGAGAATTCTCATAAAACTGGCTGCCTTCAGTAACAAATCTGTTTCACTGATTTTTTTTTATATTTGAAACTTGTTTTCCCTTTTCCCAACATTCTGTAATCCTAAATGCATTTTTAACCTAGAGAAGAAAAGGCTGCCCTACTGCAGAATTTACAGAATAAACATCTAATTGCATTTTAATATTATGAATGAGCCAAAAGGGTAAATAAAATTTCATTACTTCAAAAGAAATCTGAAATACTAACATAATATTCATAAAATCAAAAATATCTGGCACTGCATTATTTCAGTTAATAGGGCTTATTTTTCAGGATGGGAAATAAAGTATATTGAAACAACAGGGTGGCAAAGTCAGAAGAGACATGTGTATTGTCACTACATTTTTGAGGAACGAGTCTTTAAAAGTTAACTAATTTATTCAGTTCAATAGAAAATATCCCTGCTTGATTTTACACACTTCTGATGCAACTACCAATCCCAGATCCCAGATATTTCCTTGGCGCTTCCTGGGAACATAAATGTCTGCATCGCAGGAAAGAGAATGAGGAATTCCCTTCTTTCAATATTTCACTTGAATATATTTTTAAAATAGTGCCATCTGAACAATGATTTTGAAAGTGTAATAAAAACAATATTCCATGAGACAACACTAAAATATAGTCCCCAACTAATATGTGGGCTACATCAGCATACCAATATAAAATTATGTTTTCTTATGGATCTTGACAGAGCCATCATCAGTGAGGAGATTCTTAGGATATATAATGTCAGAAGGAAAGAAATCAATCTAATTTAAATAAAATGCCAATTAACTTTGCCAGATTATTTTAGATATGTCTAAACTGTATTTATGTTGAAAAAACTAGCTTGAATTATGTAAATAGCACCAGGGTGTTTTTATCTATGACAAAGTTTTTAAAATGGGTATAGTTACAAGTTCTTTCGATTGTATCACATGCAAGTTTACTGTCATTTGAGGGAATGAAATTGGCTAACTAATAGGTTTATTGATTAAGTCATCAACTGTTTGCTCACAAGGCAATGACATTTTACACAGAAGTCATTGAACATTTATCAATAGCTGGAGAAACTACAGATTCACAGTAAACATTTCTGACACAGATTTTACCTCTTTTTGTCGCCCAACAAATCGAACCCTCCTGTAGTCTTTTTCTTCATAAACCTATAATTAAAGGAATATACTGAAAAGTACATAAATTCTGATTTCAGGAACGTGTAACAGGACAAAAAAAATGGCTGTAGTATAATTAATAGCATTTTCAGATATTCTGATCCTAGAGAGCAGGGGTGTCAAACTCAAGGCCCATGGACTGGATCCAGCCCACAGAGGCCAGCCTGGAAATAGCAAAGGACTGGCCCACAGTGCCTCTGGCAGCCAAAACGGGGCACAAGGCAGGGTAGCCCGCCCCCACTACACCCCATTTTTGGCCTAGACAGCCTCCTGCAGCACTTTGCTGGCCGAAACAGGGCTGGCAAAGTACTGCTGTCCGTCCCATCTCCCCCCCCCCCCCCCCCCCCAAAAAAGANCCCCCCCCCCCCCCCCCCAGCTGGCCCATGGAGAAGTACAATGCTGATCCGGCCCTCGAAGAAATCCAGTTTAACACCCTTGCTACAGAGTAAAGGAATAAATATTTTATGGAAAACAAAATATATTCATTATTAAATAGAAAAGTTCCCTACTTTATTTTATAAATGAATGCTGCTAGATTTCGAAAAATATTTAGCTCTATTTCATGTATACTTTTTATGTAAAATTCAATATTATAGATACCATCATGCCAAATATAATGAAGCCAAATATACAAATACATTGTCTGTTCTACTTTGAAGTAGTTTATTACACATTTTTAACCTGCCAATCAAACTGGTTGGAGATTAAAACACCTAAATCAGTTGTATGTTACTTTATTTATACTATTTTAAAGGCTAGTGTTTAAAACACATTTAAAATTTAGACACATTGAGAATTAATAACTTACTCACCCCCAAACAATAAATCACTGGATTAAAAGATATTAGGAAAAAATGGATTATTTTTTCACCTGAACATTTTTTAAAATATGTCATGCTGCCAGTGTGCCAGAATAAGATACACACAAGAGTTAATTTCATGCAGAAATAGCTGTGAATAACTGGAAGCAAGAAGCAAATTATAGGCAGCCTTTACTTCATAACCAGTCACTTAGCCACAAGTTGAAATTACAACAGACCCTCCCAGAGCCCAATGGCTCAATTTTGAAGTTCCAATGGTCCACACATACACACAATCATGTGATCCCATTTCAGATATTTAGCAACTGGCTTTCATTTATGGTTGTTTGCAATAACATGTGTTATTGCAAACATGTGTCCAACAATATGTGCTGGAGTCAACAATAACAATTTTTGGCACCTTTTGCCAGTTTCCAGCATTACTTCTGGTTTCTGGCTGAAAATGTTCATTGGGGAAAATGCAATCACTTAATGATGTGTGATGTCAGTTTAACGGCTGCAGCAAATAGATCATATAACAGGGCATGATCCTGTGATGATCCACTTAATGACTATTATTGTAATTCTAGACTCAATTATGGTTGCAAATTGAAGTTGCAAATGTGAAAAAGATATGGCTGTAAATGTGAAAAAGACTGTAGTAGTAGTACTTCAGGATTTATAAGCACATGGCTGCAATCTCCATGAAGAATACAGTTTATTGCCAGGGTTCCTTCTGAATTGATCGTTGACCTTGGACAATCCATAACTTTTATTGCAAGGAAGATCTTTTATAGAAAGATCTTTGGCTAATAAACCAGATTTATGAATACCTAAAAATCTTGACTTAACTCTTCTCTCAAACAGATTCATCTTTTAAACCCAACCTATGTTGTCATTGGGGTGTTTAAAATCATACAAGGCTCAGGACCAAATTGCTCGTAGAACCAACATTTAATCAAATAATCAATATATACATGCTGTGGAACCTGTCAAAAATGCATTTGACAACTATCTTACTTTTTGTATGGCAGGCACTATGTTATGGAAAAAACCAACAACATAGTTAAAGCTAGCCCCTTCCCTATAACAAGTTAGGATGGGATAATAATTAGTTTCTTAATGTTCAGTGCCTTAATATTCATATTAATTTTCTCCTAATTGCTTCATTTTCCTTTTTAGTTGTATTCTTAATGACTGTTTTAGCTGTATTTTGTAAACTGCACGATAGCAGCAAATAAAATTTCTAAATCTATGACTTAGATTTGTAGGTATGTATATTATTTTTCAGATCAAATGTTCCACTTTAATTAAGATTAAAGAGTGTCATTTTTTGACAATATTTAGTCTAACAACAAAATAATCATTGCCACACGAGAGACCTTCTGTGCTTATGTATGACATAGCAATGTAAGTATAAAAGACCAAAGTTTGCACTGGTATGATACATGTTTTGTTATTTTTAATTCATACCAAATCGATAAAAGACAGGAAAAAAATCCAGTGACTCATAAAACCTTTGCCTGCTAAACCATTTTTGGGACATATAGCACAACACTGTTTATAAGTTCTTCTATTTTACATTTGAGTTCTTTTAAAACTTCAGAAGGGATGCAATATTGATACGATGATTTGTCAATAAGTACCAAAGTTATCTATTATTACTGCAAGCTCATGAATTGCTTTCTTGAAAACAAAAAAAACCAACCAACTCTGGGACGCTTTCTTAGATAGAAACACAGAAAACAGAGCAGAAAAAGATCTAGTGGAGTCTGCCCTTTTGAGTCTTTATTTTATTTTATATTTTTGTGTAAAATATAAAGAACCCACCCTCTGCCATCTCTTTTATTTTCCTTATGAAGTTTTAATTCCCTGGAATTTTTTATTTATATATTTTATATATAACATACATACATACATACATACATACATACATACATACATACATACATATATGTTTTTTAAGTTTTTGCGGGTACTTACATGAATGCAGTTCAGCTTCCTTCGGGTATTATCCCACAATGGCGTGGGATAATACTCGAAGGAAGCTGAACTGCGTGTGTGTGTGTGTGTGTGTGTGTATATGTGGCTGTTTAGCTTCCTTCGGGTATTATCCCACGTCATTGTAGTTCTGTTAAAGTTGTAGCAACGTTTCAAGCAGAATCTCATCTGCCATCATCAGGCTTCTGTGTGGATTGTGTGTCTCACAGTTCCTCTGTTTCAAATTGGAGGCTGTTCTATTCTGATTGGCTGTTAGCCTGGCTCTGTGTTCATTGGACTTGGAGTTTGATTGATTGGTGTTTTCTGGTTTCTTCTGTCTGTTTTGTGGCTTTGATTGGCTGGCAACACTCTGTTCTTGTGTTGGAGGCTTTCAATGCAGCTTGGCTCCGTGTGAGAAGGACGGCTGCTCTTCATTAGCAAGCTGGGTTTCACCTGGGTGCCTGGTGTGGGGGGGTGTTTGAGTTGGAGCTATCAGAGGGAGTCTGTTTGTGCCCAGGTGTTTGCCTGGCCTGTGGTGTGGACAGACCCAGGCTACAGACCCAGGCTAATAGCCAATCAGAATAGACAGCCTCAAATTTGAAACCAGGAACTGTGAGACCCACATCCATACAGAACCTGATGATGGCAGATGAGATTTTGCTGAAACGCTGCTACAACTTTAGCAGCACTACAATGACGTGGGATTAATACCCGAAGGAAGCTAAACAGCACACGATGTAAGTACAACCCGCGAGAGCTTAAAACATATATAAAAACATATATATATATATATATATATATATATATACACACACACACACACACACACATATATGTATATATATGATAGTTTATTTTACTAAAATCAAGCAAATGCAAACCCAAACCTTCCTCCAGCTACAGCCCATGAAGTTCTGATGATGATGGTGATGATAAAGGGATTACTTTGCAGGTGGTTTCACAGTTCATGGGTCACTTTGCTTCCACAGATTTAAAAGGCATCCCATCAAACCAGGCACAGAGAAAAGCATCCATCCGCAGGGGAGAAAAACCCGACACAAGTTCCGCACCTGAACTGCTAACAGACCCCCCTCCCCTCGGGAGTTGGAGAGCATTTGTCCCACTCTCACGCCCTTCTTTTCATTGCAATAATTTAAAGCTCACAGCCAACGGAGCGGCCACAACATAAAAAGCCCCAGAATTCTGTGGGGTCCAAAATATTCCGAACACAAACCCACCGGGAGCGGCCAAGAGCAAAGCAGCGGATGACCCCGAAGCAGAGAGACGGAAAATGCAGCGGAGCGGAGCGGGGTGTCTCCGCATCCTCCACCCCACCCCACCCCCGAGAGGTCGAGCTTTACTTACGTGTCCCGTGTGCGTCACTTTCTCCCCGGTCGGGCTTGTCACGACTCCGTAATTCCTCCGCAACGCAATTCGCACAGGAGCCGGGAGCAATTTCCCTCTTAGCGAAATAAAACCCGCCCGCAAGGGCAAGGCGAGCGCCGCCATTTCGGTAACCCCCGTCCCAGCCTTTTCCCCGACTCCGCCCACAAACAAAGCCACTGCGCAGGCGCGAGCCTCAGAGACGGCCGGTTGGCCGAGCGAAACCAAAATCCTTCTCATCAACGTTTGACGCAATACGCAAAAACGTTAAAAAAAAAAAAAAAAAANAAAAAAAAAAAAAAAAGCTCCAGGTTGAGGAAGGACTGGGCTGCTTAATAGGCCGCTGCTGACCGTAAGCTTGGTGTCGTGTTGAGGACTGTATGGTTGGTGGGTGTTGGCGTTAACGAGTTCCCCGGGCAAAAGGGCTGATTTGGCGGTAGGATTTGGAAGCGGGAGGGGAGAGGAGGAGAACCACTGTTCTTGTTCTGTGGTTGCTTGAAAGCGAAACGGCCGAACCTGCGCATGCGCGTTTGGATCCCCCTAACAGGTCGTTTCCCGCAGGGGTCTCCAACCTTGGCAACGTTAAGACTGGTGAACTTCAACTTCCAAAGCTGGCTGAGGAATTCTGGGAGTTGAAGTCCACAAGTCTTAATGTTGACAAGATTGGGGACCCCTGGTTTACTGCGCAAGGACATCCAATTCGGACTTCTTCTTAGCGGTGGGCGCATTGCATGTTCAAGATACGAATATCGGTTTAGTTTCTTTTGGATGTGGTGACCCATAGTTGTGGGTTGCTTTTTAAAGTTGTGTATGAAAACGGTGGCGCAAATCTACAGTTTTTGTCCTCTGCGTTGTCAGATAACCACGAAAGAGACTGTAGGAACAGAGTTGTGTAGTTTCAGGGGTCGCCAACCTTTTGGACCGCAAGCAAACTCACAAAATTAACTCACAACACACCATGTATGTAAATATTGGTGTGGTTTTTTTTAATAAAAAAGAACAACTTTTACTGCAAAGCAGGCAGGCAGATTGAGTCGCTCACAGAATCATTCAGAGATCTATCTGCCATCGGCTACCTGAGTCTGTCACATAAAATTTGCTTGCAGTGAGTCTGTACTGACGAATAGAAGCTTCAGTCCTAAGGAAGGTTTGGCTCTGTTTAAAAGCAGAGCCGAAGATCTAAAGACTAGCTAGAAAGCAAGAAATGGAACGGTTTCCTGATTTTCTAGCTAATCTAAATCTCCCGGCATAGCAGAACAGCTGATGGTGGGGGTGGGAGGAAAAATAGCAATTTAGCAGGCAAGTTTGCCAGGTAAGGAGTGAGTAGGCGGGGAGGGAGGGCCATGTGGGCTGCGCAGCCTTGTGTTCCTGCGCAGCCTGGATTAATTGCTTTGGGGGGATGATCTGGGGGGTTACATTTCTCTGCAGACCACCAAAATTTTCTCACAGACCACCAGTTGGCAACTGCTGGTGTAGTTACTCTTATGCCTTCTTTCTGTTTTTCCTGTTTAGCTTGTTTCCTGGATTTTCAGCATGTCATCTCTGCTCCTGAGAAGTTTGTTGGCCCCAACAGCCAAAACATCCTGGTCCCTGTACTGCAGCTCGGCCTCCCGCTCATTTTCTTCCTGGCTCCTGAGATGCTCCAACACTGTCACCCCCTTGCTTGGCCCACTTGCTACCAAATCACCGAATGCCCATCTTTTGCCTTTTCTCTCATGCTGCACACATTACAATTGGCAGCCTATTGCTGGCATGAAGTGCAAGGTGGCCATCAAGAAGCGCTGCAAAGACTGTTACTTTGTTCGCAAAAAGGGCCATTTGTATGTATACTGTAAAACTTTCCCGCGGCATAAACAGAGGAAGTTGTAAAACTGTCCTAATTGCACATTGAGGAGGCGCAGGGCCAATCAAGTGTAAACTCATTGCAGAAAATAATAAGTCTGGAGATAAAGGTTGTGCAAGACTTTGATTTTGTATGTATGAAACTTATCAGCAAAATAGAAATAAGTATTTTTGGCTTTTTAAAACATCGCTTTGAGAACAATTTTATAGTATAAAAATTCAGTAAGTTACTGTAAATGTCGCCATCCTGGGCGCAATGTAAAATTCTGTCAAAGTATAAAATACAATTTCAATGTGATAGGTTCAAAATCGGAGTGTTAATATGATGGACTTTGAATTGAAGAGATTAAAAATGCTTATATCTGTTGCATTGGAATCTATGTTCATTTTGCTTTCTATTCCTTCTAGTGGTAAAATGACTAGGAAAAGACAGAGATCAGTTAGTTGATGTGGCCAGTCAGTCTACTGTGCTATCTGTGTATTAAATTCAGATAATAAAGCTTACATGGAAGCAGCCACAAAAATAAACATTGGCAGATGTCATAAGTATACAAGTTTGAAAATGGGTCTAGATTCTTCCTTTTCTTTATGCATATTAACAAAGGCTTAAAAAGAAAACATCTTTTACAATAAAAAGGAAGGCTTACAGTTTATATCTTCCAGCTGTAGCTATCAAGTTTGTTCATAGACATTTTGCAAGATATATTGTACTGATGCAATAATTGGAATCTGTTCTGTTACAATTTTGTGGACAGAAATGGAAAAAAGTTGGCAAAAATGTTATGACTAGGATATATTAATGACTATAATGGCTTGGTTTTGGTTATTATAAGTTACATCAATTGCAAAGCATACAAACTGACAATCAGTTAATGACATGAGGATATAAACTATCACACAGAATTTTTAAATGTTAAGAGTTTTAATAAGTAATGTCATAGAAAAAGTTTTCTTAGTGATTCTATAGTACTGTTATGATATTTGTTAATCTCGGTTTATGTTAAAGGAAACAAAGGAGAAAATGTGGCCTCTTGGGTAGTTTAAAGCACAGATAGGAAAGATAATTACTTGTATCTTTGTGTGTTTGCGTGCAGGTTTTTTTAAAAAGTTGGAGCAAAAGTTATTTGTTAAATTTATTTGCCATCTCCATCTATCTCTCTGAAGCTACTCTAGGTGGCTTTCAATAATAAAAAGGAAGAAAATGAAACTAAACAGACCAGAAGTAAAATAATAGTACCATAAAATAAACAGTGAAAAAGGAATATAAGAATAATACATCAATAGTATAACCAAAAATGGATGGGTGGAGAGCAGAGAGGAAGGAGAGAGGTCTACTATCAATCCATCAGCCACCTCTTCTTAAAGGCCACCTTAACACCTCCAGCATTGAACACACACACACACTTGCTCCCCAGGCCAACCAGTAGACGCAGGTCTTTAGGCTCTGGAAGGATAGGAGAATAGAGGCAGATCTTACTTAGAGGGTCTAGAGTTGGAGTTCTTTGATTGACAGGGTCCAAAATAGGTCCTCTCAGCAGAAGTAGGATGGATTTGTCCTAGCAGGACAAGGCACTTCATCAGATAGTCTGGTCTGGACCATTAAGGTCTTTAAAGGTTATAACTGACACTTTGAACTGCACTCACTCAGAACCAGATTAGTAATCAGTGAAGTTTGTGGAGCCATTCTAGGTACCCCAAAGACTGCTCTCTCTGCCGCACTTCACACCAGCTGAAGCTAAATGAACTTCAAGCATACCCCATGGAGAATACGGTACATTGTAATAGTCCAGGCGAGAAATGGCCAGGGCTTAGGTAACAGAACAGAGAGTCATGATCTGGAAAGTTTGCAACTGCCACCTGCTCTTCAAACAGAAGACAAAGTTATAGGAGGTTGTAGATGTAGGAGGATGTTTATGATTCAGTAGGTAATACCTCAATTTCCTGAAATCAATCCCACGTTAAAATCAGTCAGATTTATTTTGAATTTTGTGGCAAAAGTGATTCAACACAGAGCAACTTTCTGCAAAACAATGAACCAAAATAAATAGTTCTTGTTTTTATACTGACCCAGAAACAGACATTATATGCTATTTAAAGAAAAACAAATCCATGTAACAAATGGTTATGTAACTAGGTCAACTGAAAGAATCTTGCAGGTTAATGCATATTAATGAATTTAAAACTTAGTTTGCAGCAGAGTGAATAAGAAACCTTTAGTTGAAGAAAGGACAATTTCTCTTTAAACAATGACAGGTGAGGAGAAAATTACTCTGAACAGTTACTGCCTGGGGAGTTTTATCTAAATTCCTGGATCACAGGAATATGCTGAAATTAGATGTGTGGTGGATGATTTTTTTTTCTATGCACCGACCACGTTATATCAATGTGCTACAAAAGAAGCATTTTGGTTCCTTTGTTTTCTGTATATTTTAAAATTAATCCATTTTAAATTTTAAAAGAAAAAATACGTACATGAAATGTGATTGATTTTTAAGTGTCTGTTGAAATGATCCCAGAGGTGGATCCTTTTATGTTAATTACAAGCACAGATTTGCATCATAAAGTTCCTGCTGTACTAACATATTCACAGCAACCTAAAGCTTCGTAATATTAAACTACTGCTAAAAGAATCTTCATCTTTTCAGGTCATTGTCACAATAAGACAGCCTCTACGAATGCTGTGCAGGCTGAAATTAGGCAGAATCCCAGTTAAATGCACTATTTAACACAAACTGAACCAAACTAGGACTATAGCAAAACATTGATCAAAATCTTGCTTGATGCATGCCTAAAGCCCATGTCACACCGAACCAACGGATGCAAAAGAGGATGTAAAACGGACAAAAAACCTTGCCATCCGTTCAAAAACGCGATGTACTCACTGCCTCCGTTTTTGCTTCCTCTCTATCCGTCCAGCATCCGTTTATGGAATGTTTCATCCACTCAGAAAGTTTTGGGCTGCCTAAAAACTTTTTGCGCGGAAAATTGTATCCAGTTACGTCCTTTATGCATTCCGCTACACATCCATACGCATCCGTTATGCAATCCGCTATATCCGCTAGCATCCGCCTGCACATCCGCGCAACTCCATCCGCCCGACGCAGGGAGGAAGGTGGAACGGACGCAGAACAGATGCAGAACGGATGCCTAGCAGATTGCAGCACGGAAACAAAGCAATTTAAGATGGGAAAAAACGTTCGCGGAGGGACCTATCTGATATTAAGGATGTCTGCAGATGCCTAGAGGATCCCTAGAGGGATGCCTAGAGGATCAAAGGGACACCTATACTGCCTATAAAAAAGGTGGGAGAACTCGCCTGCATCTTCACTTTCAGAAACAGCACCCAGCGGTGCAAGACCTTCTGCAAGCCTCATCTGGATCTTCCTCTTACCACAGCATTCCAGTTCATGTCCACCGTTGATTACAACAAAGTCCTTTTGGCAGCCACCATCCTTCTGCCAACCAGTGCGAAGCCATCTGCAGGCTCTGTGAACTCTACTGCGAGAAGAAAAGGAGCCACCCAAAAAGAGTTCTGGATCCGAAAATGGTTTTGCAAGGAAGAGCAGAGGACGGACTGTTACAAAAGCTGAGGTGGAGCTCAGGAGCCAAGACCACTCGGGGCGTTCAGAACTTCATGAGGATGCCTCCAGCCATGTTGACGAAAAGGTTTTTTTGTTTTGGGGGCAACAAAAAGGGCACCCCAAACCTGACACCCAGGTGACCAAAGGCAAACACCAGCTTTTCCGCGGCCGAGCCTGGACCCTGGGGCTCAAAGGTGACACTCCTCTGCCTGCCACCTGGCCCTCCAGGACCTCCTACGTAGGAGCATGCAGTACGGGGCTGGAGGGGTGCCATCCAACACCATCAGCATTGTGGTCAGAGAAGTGGTGCAGGCCATTCATCGAAGAATACAAGGAGGAGCTCCTCCAGTACCCCTCCATCTGAAGATAAGGATGGAAGAAAAAGATTGCAGAGCAGTGGGATTACAAAAGAAGTGGAGAACTTACCACACACCCGTTGGAGCCATAGATGGGAAGCATAACATGGCCTGGCCAAAGCTCCAACCAACTCAAGGCCTCCACCTTATTTCAACTCCAAAGGCTTCTTCAGCATCATCCTCTCGCCTGGTCGATGCTGAACGTACAAAGTTTATGTTACATCGTGCTTTCAGGCAACGGTCATTTCAGATGCCAGTATGCAATGCCAGTGATCAAGGGAGGGCTAGAACGCAACCTCATCATGGGCTTCCAGAATCCAGACCCCTGCCCAACAAACACGCAAGATGTGGTCCTACTTCATCGTTGTATGACGCCTTCTCCCTCACCAACCTTACTCATGAAGCCTACAATCCAGACTCCTCACCCGTGAAGAGAAGGATCTTCAACCTACAGGCTGTTTCCAGGGCAAGGCGGTGGTCGGAGAACGCCTTTTGGCATCCTGGCCAACAGGTTCCAGGACTTCTCACCACCATCAGCATCGCCCAGAGACCGTGAGGGAACATCATGAAGCTTGCTGAACATTTCCTGCACAATCTCATGCGCACCCGCTACCCAGTCTTGCAGAACAGGCTCGTGACCTCCAACAAGCCGCAAATGGGGACATGGAGCCTGCTGTGAATGAGGCAAGGGGTGACCCTGATCGACACTGAGGAATGTGCAAAGGCCCCAACAGAAGCCTCACGTTTTGAAGCGAGAAGCAGCGCAACCTCCTGAAACACCGGTGGCAACTCCCTAAGGTTCTGGAGCAGTGGAGTGGGCAGACAGGATGGTAGATGCTAATGGATGCTTCTTCAGCCTTAAGTTCTTCATCACTACGGATGAGATGGGCCATGTTATGTTGGGTGGACTTACTAATGAACAGGTGCGTTTAATAAGAGTTTTGTGTTTATGTTTCAAATGTCTGGTATGATTATTACATTATTAATTGCATAATTAAAGGGCCAATCATATAATGGGTTTTGTGGGCAGCTGGGAGGGTGGCCACTATTGCTTGCACTTGGAGGTTTATCTATCTTCACAGCTAATACCATCCCAAAAGGTATCCCTGCCCATCCCACTGCACCCATCCCACAAGGCATGCAAAGGTCTTAAAACCATTTCTAAAGTTCTCCACCAAGACTTTATTAAAAAAAAGAAAAACGAAGCAAGTGTATGAATCAAAATAGGACTTTATTACAAGAAGCTATACAAACAAAATGAGTCTCTGGCCACTCCTCATTGCGGTCGCTCAGTCCCAGGGGGTGAAGGGAGTGCAGGTGCTGTGGAGGTGGCTGGTGCTGCGAGTGCTTGTCATCGCTCCTCCAGAAGCAGAAGCAGCAGAGCGCCAGCCCCAGAGAGGCGAGCCCTGTGGTTGCAGAAGCCCCAGGAGAACCAGAGTGAGGGCCAGGGGGCGGATGGTACCTCCCTCTTGGCCATGGCTGGCAGCAGGATGGCTGAGCTTGCTGTGCTCCGCAACATTGTGGCGTTGCTGGCTGGCAGGAGGCATTATAGGAAACCAAGGCTGGCAGGGAAGGCTGCAGGCAGGCAGGCACCAAGGCTGGCGGAGGGCAGGCAGACAGGCAAGGGCTGGGCAGGCAAGGCTGGCAGCGCAGGCAGGCTGGCCAGGCCACTCCAAGGCTGGCAGGAAGGCTGGGCACAAGGCAGGCACCAAAGGCTGGCAGGGAGGCAGGCACCAAAGGCTTGCAGGAAGGGCTGGCAGGGAAGCTGGGCACCAAGGGCCTGGCAGGAGGAGGCACCAAGGGCTGGCAGGAAGGCTTGGCAGGCAGGCAGCACCAAGTGCTGGCAGGCAGGACATGAACCAATGGCCTGGCAGGAAGGCAGGTAGCAAGGCTTGGCAGGGCAGAACTGGGCTGGCATCAAGGCTTGCAGGCAGGCTGGCAGCAGGGCTTGCAGGCAGGCTGAAGCACGGCTTGGCAGGCAGGCTGGCAGCTAAGACTGGCAGGGAGGCTGGCAGCGAAGCTGTAGCAAGCTGGCAGGCAGGACATGCAGTGGCAGGACAGGCAAGGCAAGGTCGATGTGTCCGCCAGGCAGCGTCTTCCTCTGAAATGGCGACCTGCTCCGAGCTGCTTTCCTTTTATATCCGCGGGGCTGACGCAATGCATCCTCCCCGCATGCCGCAATGAACGCCAGGCATCGCCAGGGCTTCCGCTGTGCATCGCTAGGCTTCCGCTCTGCATTCCCTTCATCCGCTGTGCCATCCACTGTATCCGTTCCGCGTTCCGCTTCTCTTGAGGCCCCCCGGAAGCCCTGCGGTTTGCGCCATCTGCCCCAATCCGCTCCATCGCTGGGTTCCGTTCCGCATCTTGCTTTGCATCCGCCCTGCCGTCCTACCCGCTTCGTGTATATCTGCTCCGGTTATGCAAAGCTTTTTTGCCCCTTTTTGCAGAGCGGATAACAACGGATGGAACATTTTGCTCGTCTGCTGTGTCCTTTTTGCATCCGTTGGGCGGTGTGACATGGGCTTAACATGTGACCTCCAGAGAATCCAGGTAACAAGATAATTTCTCTTGAGATTTATTTTGAGTTAGAATTGAGACAGTAGACCGGCAGAGAAACATGTCTATAATCTAGACCTCTGTTGTCTAGGTTATTTAAATGGGGAAATTAAATATAAAATAGGTCAGTGTACAGTACAACATTTTATTGCGATAACTCACTTAAAGGATTTATATTAGCAGGCAGGTTACAAATACTCTAAATAAATTCCATCTTTTCATTTAAACATTCTTTATGTTTGATCAAACATGCATACATATTATAAATAACAGGATTTGTTTTAGGGCAATGGTACAGATCATGGGGTACATGCATACACAGCACACTCAATGTTCAAGGAGAGCCCTATAGATACTATTAACCTTAGCTAAATATTAAATAACTCAGTACCATAATCCACCATGAGTGGATTTAATCCCAATCCCATATCTACAACTAGAATGATATCAAGGAAATGATGATATTGGACGGTCAGTGTAGATGGGAGCAGACTGAATATCACAGACAAATAATCTAACTTAACAGAAATTAATTGGAATGACAGACTCTTCCCAATTTCTTTATTAAATATTTGTCTCTTGAGGATGTCATTAGAAGATAATTGAAGATGTAAAAAGGTAGAGTGAAGTGAAGGAGGCAGGATTTGTCAGGAAACCATTTTAATAAGCAATAATCTATGTGTGGCCATATTTTGCCACAACTCTGCTGTTGCCTTGAACAAACTGGAAAAGGGCTCCGACTGGGGAGTTCCAGGGGTGGGATTCTACCGGTTTGGACTGATTTGGGCAAACGATGTTAAGTTTTCATCTGGTTCACTGAACCAGTATTCGAACCAACCTACTGGCCCTGCCCACCCCACCCCTCCCAGGAGTCTCCACGGAGCCCATTTTGGATGCAGATAAATGCAAGATCCATGTGGAGGCTCTGCGAGGGGGAAGATACGGGCCTTCTGGAAGTCCGGAAACAGGCTTGTTTCCGGCTTTCGGTGGGCCTCCAGAGCCTGGGGAAGGCAGTTTTCCTCCTCCCAGAGGCCCAGGGGAGGTCTCTGGACCCTTGGGAGGGCAAAAAATGGCCCTCCTGGAAATTCCAGTAGGCCACACCCACCATGGCCATGCCCACCCAACAACTGGGCAGTGAACTGGTTGCTGGGATTTTTGAATCCCACCCCTGGGGAATTCTCTGATTGTTCCAAATTAATTGTGAAAAAAAGTGTGCTCTAATTTATGTAGATTTTCTTTGTGGGCATATTGTTGGGTACAACTTTATCATTTAGTCCCAAATTATAGAAACCATAAGAAAGTCAGTGCAGGTGGTCTCAAACTTGAAAGGTGTTGCTCTTTGGAACCATTTGAAAGAAGCTTCATTAATTATAAATATGTGGGAAAAAAGGCAGCTCTGGGTTATTTCTTTTTCTTCTGTGTGTTTCTGAGCATGTAGGTCTGGAGGCATGGTTTGAGAAAATTCAACAATTTTTTATATTAAACCAGCATAAAGTTGAATATATTTACATCATGCAATGATCCATGAAGGTTACCATAACATCAAGGGACTATATTAACCGGCTGAATGGAATTCATTAGAAATTAACTACCACTTAAATTAATTTTCCCACATTCACAAGGCAATAATGGCAGAAAAAGGAACCGTCCATCAGTGTGTAGTGACAGGAGAGCTGTCAGTGCTTTTATTTATAGGTTAATGTATTAACCCACCAAGCTGCTTTTCAGGAGAAAAAGCTGCACCATGGTACTCATAAATTGCTACTTTCAAAACCTTCTCTATTAATAAATAAACCACGTTTGATTAAGCCGGAACTCATCCCTTATTGCTGCATAAGTTACTAGTCAAATTTAGCTTCTCTACATTTTATTTCAGAAGTATGCATATATTTTTGTATGTTGTTCATTGCACAATGAAATTTCCAAAGCGTAAATTTTGCATTAAAAAAAGAGCTGATCTACAACCTCACATTCTCTTCCAGAAACTTTAGGTGTCAAAAAAAAAGTGTCTCTCTGTTTGGGCTGTATTTCAGCATTCGTCTGTTAATTCTGTTTAAATTGCCTTTGCTCTCCTATGCCCTCATTTGCCTCAAAGATGTCAACATGCAGCAAACTTAATTAATTTTGTTGACTCACTGACATCCAGGCATGTCATCCCATCCATCCTATTATTATGATGTAATCCACGTCATGCATTAATTATGTCATATATAAAAAGAAAACCCAGCCCATATAGCACTCTTGGTGGAACAAGCATTTGAAAGGAGAGAACAAATGCACACCAACCAGTGCCAGTGTTAACATTTACAGGAGCTGGAAACAGAAGCATAGTATTATTATTATTATTATTTTGCAAGGGTTGATGGAAACAAGATGGGGAAGAATCATGCTGACAACCAAACTGCATTTTATTAATATGTGCATAATGTATTTCTCAAGAATATATACACACATCCGACTAAAATCAACTAAAAGTAATTTCTGTCAATGTTACAATTCTGAGGAGCTAACCATATTTATTATTGTGAATTTGAAATATTTAGCATTGGCATTTGATGAAATTGCTGTTCTACATATGACCAACAATTATCGTGGGAGATTTGGCAGTACTTGGCTGGGAATCAATCACAAAAGACAGTGGCTGGGTTCATACGATACACTTGACCTGGATCAGTTACAAATCTAATAGCTGCATTCACATAAAATGCCAAGCTTGGTTAGCTTTTACTTTAAATTTACTTAAGTTTGAATATATTGTGTGAATCCAGGCATGTGGTTAGTTCTCAGTTTGGAATATTGGAATAACAGAAATAACAGTTTGGAATAACAGAAATTGAGTTAATATTGTCACAACGCTAAAAGTGTTGTGTGAATAAATGCAAGCATTTGTTCAGAAGTTGGGCATAACAAAAGAGGGTCTCTTAGGCAAAAATACCTTCCTAAAAGCAGCATCACTTATACAAAGGGAAGAACTACTTGTCATTTTTACCTGGAGAGAATAGCAAAAAGAATAGCAATGAGAGTTGATTCTCTACTGAGATGGCAGCAAAATATAGCATTGTAAGTAGGCTTTTGTGCTTAAACCAATTACGCCACAAGTTTACTCAAGATTTCCTCAAATGCCTCTGGTTTGCCTGAATTAAAAATAACCAGGTTTTCCTAGCAAAGCAAATAATAGAAAATAAATCCTTGAAAGACTGACTAGCCCATTCTGAAGGCATTGTTCTAATCACTAAATCCCATGAGTGAGTGTTGTTTA
Source organism: Laticauda laticaudata (assembly GCA_004320025.1). Classification (NCBI taxonomy): domain Eukaryota; kingdom Metazoa; phylum Chordata; class Lepidosauria; order Squamata; family Elapidae; genus Laticauda; species Laticauda laticaudata. Next base: position 4,492 of record BHFT01029717.1, on the reverse strand, counting down.
GCAGATGCACCTTTTCAAGAATTCAGTATCCTTCAGAAATTAATTTCCAATAAGGTTTCTTTTTGTAAAAAAATATGAAAAAGTAATTTCATGTTTTAGCCTGTAACCTTTTAAGTATTTATTTTTATTGAGAGAAATAGCAATTCCTCTACTCAAGAGCATCAATGATTAAGTGAAAGACATGTATCCAAGATGCAGCTACGATATTAGCCTTTGAGCTGCATCTTTTCCAAAGTTTGTCTTCATTCAGTTCAATTTTATTTTCCATGCACACCCCATTCTCCTGCTGGCAACACTGTTATTTCTGCATGGTATGATTAACCAGTACAGTGTGTTCCTCTTAATGTGAAACTGTTTTCATATCCCTTCGATTCTACAAACTGGGAAAGAAAAGCTTACAGCCAGAGGCCACACAATAATGCTAGTGTCAAGCTTTATTAAAACATATTTGTTTCATGTCCTCCAAGGAGAAATGACAGACATGTAAAATGTTTTCTCTGATTCTGTTTCAGGAAATACTTAGTTTAAAATTAGCTTCTGTCAAAGAAAACAATTTTCAGAGCTTAATCAATATGGTTTCCTCACCATTCCAGCTGCAAACAAAAGACAGGTATGGGTGAAATAATGGTATGTGTCTGACTAGTGATTACAAATTGACAGAACTATCTACTTTCTCTTGTCAGGATGGTCCCCTTTAAGGAAAGCTTGTCATTAAGAGGAGGGATAAAAATGCATCTAATTAGCAACCTGCCACATATCAATCATTTACTTTGGGTATGTTTTAGAATAATAACTGCCTCGTGGCTTTGAAACTCTTTCTTTTCAACATATATCACCCTAATTATGTATTTTTCCTCAAACCCTTCAGACAGGGTACTCAAAGAATGTCACTTACTGAAATGTTTCTTTTAATAGGCCAAGGAATTGCAGATGCTTGAAACCTACCATGAGATTCTACCTCATTAAAGCCTCTTATTTGATGACTTTGCATCATCGCTGACTCTAACCTTTAGAGATCCTTGGGTGCTGATTTCAAAAAAAGAAAAGAAAAACCAAACTTTGTGGCTGACTATATACTGAATATTTACATCGCCAACGATGTATATAGTGATTTATGTGCTGGACTAAGAGAAGAGAGATCAAGGTACGCTTCCACCCACAATCATGACAGCTCAATTAGTTGTCATTGTCTGGGAGCTGCCCAGAGTTGGTTATAAAGGCCCTGTCACACTGCCCAACGGATGCAAAACGTTTGTAAAAAGGACACAGCGGACGAGAAAAATGTTCAATGTTCCATCCATTGTTATGCCGCTCTCAAAAAGGGAGGCGTAAGCAGAGCGGATAAACGGAAGGAACAGACGGGGGGGGATAGTATGAGCGATCGGAAAGCGGATGCGAATGGAAGCCTAGCGGCATAGGAAGCAGATGGAAGTGGCATGCAGAGTGGATGCAGACGGATGCAGAGACGATGCGTAAGAGGGATGCCAGAGCAGATGCCGTAGAGGATGCAGAGCGGATTGCAGAGCAGATGCGTAGCGGATGACGCGGATGCGTAGCGATGACGCGGATGCTAGCTTGCATCCGCTTTCATCTTTCTCCGTCCGTGCTACTACTAACGTTGCGCGTGCCGTTTCTGCTTCCTCCCTGCGTCGTTTACCGCTGGAACGGATTTGAGTTGCACAGATGCGGGCAGGCGATGCCTAGTGGTATAGCAGATGCGTAAAATGGATGCAGAACGGATGTCCCCCATATGCTAGAGGATGCAGAACGGATGCATTGGATATATTTCCACTCAAAGTTTTTGAGCAGCTCAAACCTTCTGAGCAGAATGAATGTTTAGACGGATGCTGGACGGATAAGAGAGGAAGCAAAACGGAGTGGCAGTGAGGTACAGAACGGAAGCATCGCGTTTAACGCAAGGATGCAAGTTGGTTTTTCTGCGCGTTTACATCTCTTTTCCATCCGTTTGGTGGGCAGTGTGACAGGGGCTTCAACGATGGCAAACTAAATACTGTAAAATGTTTAAAGTAATAAATAGTTTCCCTGTCCTAATCTATTTTATAGGATATGGTTGTTGTGGAAAGACAATTAGGTCATAGACTAAACAATCCTTGAAAGAAAGGCAGGATATCTGTCCATCTATCCAATGCTATCCATCTATCGCATCTATCCATCTATCCATCTATCCACTATCCATCTATCCATCTATCCATCTATACCATCTATCATCTATCCATCTATCTAAAATTCTCTAGCAAGGATAGGAAAGGATTTCACTTGGCATTTTCAAGTCCAAGTAAAGTATTCTGAGTTAGATCTTACAAGGTGCTTGTTATGACTGCATTTCTGGAATGTTAATTTTGGAATGTGTGACCAAAGCTGTTACATGTATACACCATAAATAATTACAGATGGATAACCTCAGAAATCAATAGATTATACTGTATAATAGAAAGCAGAAAATAAGAAGCATAATCTTAACTCCAGTGGAATATAGCTGTACTTCCAAATATAGACTGAAAACCAGACATTCAAACATATGGATTGTAATTCATAAAACTGAAGAGAAAAGACATTTCTGCGCAGCAAGTTTATAAACCCACTCGCCAAATCAAATAATACGGCCTTTCCCATTACTTATGTTAGTTACATCTGATTACCAAACGCATACTTCCACCTCACGCACACCACAACTCTGTCACACCATCTCTCAGGACGCCCACACACTCCTGCTCACATAGGCCGCAACCACGGATGAAAACGTATGTACAAGGCACACACCCACACCACGCGGCCGCACGAAAATACTCCACCTCCCACATACAACCCCCCCAGGCATCCACTGTCTATCCCCCACCAGCTCCCACCCCTCACAACACAACCACCCCACCACCCATCACCCCACCCCCAACCCCACACCCCGTGCCCACCAAAACACCCCAAAACCCTTCCATCGCCACCTGAAGCACCCGAGCCCGCACCGGACCCCCACACAGGCAAGGCCTCGTCACCCACCACAGACGCCGACACGCCCACGAGAGGATGTGCCAGGATGTTAAGCCGGATGCTCCCCCACACCCCGCCCCCACAGCCTAGTGGCATAACACACCAAGCGGATGGAGCGGATGGCACACACCCACCACCATCCGCCCCGCAAGGCACCCCCATCCGGGGGACCAACAAGTGAAGCGGAAGGACAGATTGCAGGAGTGTGATGCCTAGCGGATGAAGCGGATTTCATCGTCAGCGAACCTAGCGGATGCCTAGCGATGCAAAGCGTTCACTGTGCATGGCTGGGAGGATGCATTGAGTCAGCCCCGCAGATATCAGGGAAGCAGCTCACAAGCAGGTCCCCATTCAGAGGAAAGACTGCTGCAGACAACTCCGCCCAGCCAACGACGCATGGGGAAAGAAGAGAGCCCTGTGCCATTGCTGCCAGCCCCTGGCAAGAAGGATCAGGGCCACCATCCAACCCTGGCGCCTCGCTCTGCTCTGCTGGGGCTTCTGCTAGCTTGGCTGATATTCTGGTGCTTGGGTGCTTCTCTGCTGGCACTGTCTTCCCTGGTGCTGGGGCTTTCTGCTGGGGCTTACTCTGCTGGGCGCTGTCGCTGGTGCTGGTGCTTCTCTGGTGCTTACTCTGCTGGTGCTCCTCCTGTCCTGCTGGTCCTGCTGGTCCTGCATGAGTGCCTCCTGGTCCTCGGCTGGTGCTGCTGCTGATTCCTGGTCCTGCTGGTCTGCTGGTTGCTGCTGGTGTTACTCTGCTGCTCTGATCCGGTCTGATGGTCCCTGCTAGTGCTGGTGTCCTGGTGCTGCTGGTCGCTGCTGGTCCCTGCTTTGCTGCTTACTAGTTGTTGGTTGCTGCTGGTGGTGGTGGTGGTGTGGTGAGCAGCCCTAGAACCCTAAGTCCTCTGATGAGGCCCAAAGGCATGCCAGAGGGAGGAGAGGCATACACAAGATAGGGAGAGGAGGCAATACTCCATCAAAGAGGAACATAGAATGAGGTGCTCAATATGGCTGAGGGAGACATGAGTACCTATGGCGGAACGGGACACAGGCTCTGTCGAGACACCAAGAGGCAAGCAGGCGGCTTGGAAGAAAGAAAGGCGGAGAGCCTGGGCTCACACTTCGGAGGCCTCCTCGGGTGGTTTTGAAGCATGCACCACCTGGTACAGGAAGCGCACCTCAAGAAGTCTGGCGCAGGCCGCGTCAAGCTCACTAACCGGGAGACATCGTGATGGCCAAGTGCAGCTTCTTGGAGCGGTGAGATCCAACCACTCGGAGGAGCAGCCCCTCTGGTCTAACCCTTCTCTCCGGCACCCACAGAAGAGCCAGTCCTCTTCTGGCAGAGTCAGCTCCTGTGTCCAGGCCCCAAGGCTTATCCCACTTTGTCAAGCGTCCAACGACAGAGAAACGTCCCCACAGCTGCACTCCCGTGGTGGAGTGCATGGAGGACCCCTAACGCAGTGGGAGCAAAGGGAGGGCCACTTCCACC
>BHFT01029716.1:0-11725 GCA_004320025.1 Laticauda laticaudata | reverse complement strand
TCGTTACATTATTAACATTCTTGTTAATACCCTAACCTGAATTTGCATGAAATGAACTAACACTGGTGAAGACACACGATGGTGATTGGTTATAAGGATCTCCCATGATTGGATGAACCGATCGCCATGCAGATTCAGAAAGCTGTCATTGGCGTGAGAGCGTGCAACTAGCTCTATAAGAAGAGCTGCCGTGACTCGCAAAAGGCTATACAGATCTATACCCTTGAATAAAGAGCTGAAGTTATGCTGATCTCCTGTCTTCCTGATTTCCCACGCTTCTACACTGGGCAACGAAGGTGCGACAAAGAGACAAAAGAGACCAATATTTTGACACGTCCTAACTCAGCCAAAGTGAAACTCAACTTAAAGACAGACTTAAAAAAGTACCACTAAATTTAGGAGATTCTTCGGCCTCAAAGTAAAAAAAAAGAAAAAGTGTTGCCTACAAAAAGAAAATAGCGTCGAATTCCTGGGCTAATTTAAAGACGGAGAGGTATACACCCTACAGACAAAAAAAATTAAAGCTTATAAAGGAAGCGCCAGAACCAAGAAGGCAAAACTGAATACTTCAGCATTCTTGGACTGAAAATTTTTATAATGTATTCTACCAAATAAAGCCACAATAGCAGAAACGCATTACACCCGTCTATTGTGACAGAAAGCAATTTGGACTTGGGGCTATAGAAGAGAAGAATTCCTTCCAAAAAATTAAAAATTTGCCAACAATCAATCAATGATTCTCAGTTCAATTTAGCAACACACTGCATGAGGGGACCTGAGACGCTTCGCCATTCGGAGCTGGTTGCCCATCCTGAGCCACCAACTGCCTGATGCAGAGAGGCACCGCGTCGCATAATTACTAAAGAACCAATGTCTAAAACCGAGACGAAATTACAGCCAACTCCGACAGAGAAAGCTCAGCCAATTGTTGCTGAGTGAAACGTTTCCACGAAGAACCTCTATGGGCGGATTTTCAATTTATAACAGACCGACAAACCGCTATGGGAATCTTGTGGGAACAACAACACCAAATATCCTTTCTCCGAGAATGACTAGTGGTCAGAGTACCTAGCAGCCTAGTTCCTACACTCTACACATCGACGAGGAAACAACATTTCCCATGCGGAACGCTTTGAGCAGAGCACCTTACCCAGCACCCGTGGAAGACCCGGCATCCAGTGATTGACAGCATTACAAATAGAGACTGCACCGATCTACCCATATCAGCTTATGATGTCGCCAGAGCCCACCGTGAAATGACTCATTGACCAACCCGCGTTCTTAGCTGGCGTAGGTAAAGGCTGGCCGGAAAACCAAAAAACTTGAAAACTTTAAAAACCTTTCCGGGACCAAGACAGACTGAACTTTCTATTCAAAAGGGTGTTTTACTGTGGGGTGATCAGGTAGTTCATTCCTAACGAACTACCAACCCAAGGCTACTTAGAATGTTAGCACGAAGGGCACCAGGCGATGATTGTAAAAATGAAAAGCCTTGTAAAGTTTATGTTTGGTGGCCACGGTCCATTGATAGGGACTATAGAATATTGGGTAAGCTCGTGCAACAAATGCCAGGGAATTAGCACCGTCCCGCCTAAAAGCACCCATTAGAAGACCTGGGAAACAGCCGCGAGGCCGCCTTGGTCAAGACATCCACATTGAACTTTGTGGGTCCTACCAAGGGCATACATTCCTGATTGTCGTTGCATGCCTATTCTAATGGCTTAGAAGTAAAAACATCATATGCATCAACTGACAAAGAAAACTGTAAATTAAACAACTAGATCAACCTTTTTACGCCACCCATGGTTCTACCGACTCCTCGTATCAGATAATGGGCCCACAGCTAACAGCCTACAATTCGAAGCAATACCTAGCTCCCTAGGTATAAAGACAGCCCTCACGCGCCAGCTCACTCCATAGGCTTGCAAACGGGAGGGTGAGAAGGAATAGGTCCGGTTTACCAAAAGATGGGGTTAGAAAGAATGGAAACCGGAGATGGTCCAACAGAAAATAAACCGATTTGCTCACACTCCAACACATAACGCCCAGTACGCACGACCACAATCCCCAGCAGAATTACTCATGGGGAGGAAATTTAAGATCACACTTGATAGGTTGCCACCAAATTTTACGCCAGAAAACCCTCCCGACTTCCTCTACACGATTTAGACAATTTGAAATAGGTGATTTAGTTTAACTGCTAAAAACTTCACCGGGACCCTGTATCGGCTACCCAGGACAAATCACAGCAGAATAACAGCGCCCAAATCTACCGGTTAACAATTGACGATGGCAGGGAATGGAAGCGGCACATAGACCAGCTCCGTCCTGAACATAAAGAAATTTACAGACATACACCCTTTACGTTGAAAAAACGCGATGAACGCGCAAACAAGGTGGGGGGGGAGGCAGAAACATTAAATAAAGAAACCGTTCTACAAACAAAACTCCGGAAGAGTTTAACAAACAAAACGAGCAAATGAAAAACTCACTGTTTGAAAGATGACTTGCGCGAAAGAGCCCATCGGAAGGGGACAGCCAGCGCCAGCTCGAACTGCCTGGAGTGAAATGGGGAGGGAGCGGCAAAAACCGCCGGCCTAGAAAACTCAGGTTGGCAGTAAAATGGCTGATCCACACCTTCGCAGACGGTTCCAGAGAGAAGGCACGGACGACACAGAAGGCTCCATGCCGAACCGGTCGAAGTTTCCGCCAAAAATGAACGCGCAATCCAGTCGAGTCAAGAAAGCCTCGCGCCTACCTGCAGACTTACGTCACCACATAGGACTGAAACTAAGGGAGGAGGGGTGTTCGTATACTGAAATTGGGTTACTCAAAATATGGCAAACCTGATCTGTTAATTAATGTAAGCTTGGATTGGTTCACTAGGAACCAAATCCAAATCAACTGAAAAAGGCGGCTAAAATCAACAGCTGCCATTGCTGCAAGCCGGCAGGCTAGCCTGAATAAAAGGCTGCGCGGTTTCAGCCAAGGTTGTTCTGTTTCACTGACTAGTTTAGAATATAGACTTTGTTTTGGAACGCTGTCTACCGTCGTGTTGTGTCCAAACAAAACACCAGGGTCCCCAATATCATTTAGGCTTGAACCCCAATATTGCCCAATCATCTCAAACCAAGACGAATTCCATTTGCATTCAAACAAAAAATAGTGATCGAACAATTAGAATAAGCTTCATCGCACAAGGGGTCCTGGAACAATTAGATCATGCATGCTAGAGACCCCAATAAGTCCCCCAATCAAACCAGCACAGGTCCAATGAGAATTTTTGGGGACTAAAAGCGAACACTTTAACAATGCACTGCAACAAAGTGCATACCAGTCCTGGTGTGTACAGCACCTTCCTACACTCACTCAGAGGAGACAAGTCTTTGAAGCTTGACTTGGTGCAAGCATATCAACAGCTTCCCATCAATGCGAGACTGCGGAAGCGCAACTATCCGTGACCCACAGGGGGCTTTCTGGTGCAAAAGCCTCAAATTTGGAGTCAGTGTGGCACCAGGGTGTGTTCCAGAGTTTAATGGAACAGTTACTCCAAGAATTAAAGGGAGTTGTGCCCATATTTTCATGATGTGTTTGGTAGCGCCAAAGACAAAAAACAATTGAGAAGCCAACTGCAGAGAAAGTCCTACAAAAATTTAAAAAACGCAGGACTTAAAGTTAAAAAAAAATGTCAGTTATGCACTTGAAAAGGGTTGAGTTACTGCGATATCTGGTGGAAAAGAGATGGAATCACACCCTACCCACAAAAAAAATAAAACTAATAAAACGGAAGCTTCGAGACCTCAAAATTAATGGCAGAATTACAAGCCTTTCTGGGACTAATCAATTTCTACAATGTCTTTTCTGCACACACGCAACGGCAACCAACAAGCAGAACTTCTGCATAGGTTGCTCGACAAGACGTCGTTTGGTTCTGGGCACAGTGGAGAGGCTGCCTTCTGGAACAAAAAGTGCTCCTCACATCAAGAATCAGTCCTCATCCAGTACAGCGAGACCCCTACCACTAACAGTTAAACCTGTGACACCTCTCATTTGGGCATCGCGAGGCTATACTACGTCATTACCCTAGGGCCAGACTGGATAGAGAAGCACCGATTGCTTACTTCTCGAAAAACACCTATCAAAAGGCTCAGAAAGAAATTATAGGCCAGCTCAAACGAAGGAGCATTGCAGCAGCTCTAGCGCTGGCGTGAAGCGGTTTCACGTACTTATTATACGGTAGGACTTCACCCTCATCACCGACCATAAACCACTACTGGGGATCCTGGTGGGCGAACAAGGCCACCCCCAACATACTGTTCCCCGGATGACAAGGTGGTCTTGAGTTCCTTGCCGCCTATACTACAACTAATACATCGCCCAGGGAAAATGCATCTCGCATGCGATGCAACTAAGCCGTTGCCCCTTAACAGATTATGAAGAGACGCCTGCACCACTACATCCCACCCTGCAAATAGGAGACATTGTCCAACTACCAACAACTGCATCAGACATTGTGAGAGAGAGCGATTCAAAACATGGCAAACTGGCGCAAGTTTTGAACTGGTGGTAAAAGGTGGCTGGAAAACAGTAAAAGCAGTGACCAGTTTCAACACACGCTTCCAAAACCGGCAGACTGAACTATTCTTCCCAAAGGGATGTATACTATGGGGCAATAGAGTTTCCAGACAGCTTACAAAAAAAAACATTACACATATTGCAATGAGGGACACCCGGGTGCATTGCTGAAATGAAATCCCTAACCCAGAAACTACGTTGTTGGCCAGGGAATAAGACAGAACCATTGAAACCTGGGTGGCTACAATAGTGACAAATGTCAGCAATCCAGGACCAAACGCCACCCGAAGCAGCACAACCCTTCCAGTGGGGAAACACCAAGGGCTCATGGTCAAGGTTCCAGTATAGACTTTGTGGGACCCACGAAGGGCACACTTTCTTGATCACAGTAGATGTCTTACTTCAACTGTTGGAGGTAAGCCTAATGCGATCTCACCTGAACGAGGTGGTTACAAAACAACCTAAACAGACTTTTTCGCCACCCACGGCCTACTCTGACTTGATAGTATCTTGACAATGGCACAATTTACGCGCATTGGCATTTCAAGCAATCCTCGCAGAATGGGGAAATCCGACATGCATTTGACAACAGCACACAGTCAATCCAGCGGCAATTGGGTGGGCAGAAAGGCAATGGTTCAGATACACCAAAGATGCTTTAGAAAAAATGTGACACTGGTAAACATACATGACAAAATAAATAAACTATTTAACAATATAGCATATAACAGCAATGCTCAAACCAATAAAGCCAGCAAACTCCTGATGGAAAGAAAACTCCGATGCCCATCTAGACAGACTCACCTGACATTACAATCCAATAACCACCAGACTATCAAAGCAAGGTACCGGCATTTAATCCGGGAGAACACTGACCTACGCTAAAAATCACGGGACCCCACTAGCAGTACCCGCTGCAGAATAAAGCCAAGTGACTAGGGCCCTTGCTGGTTGTACCAGATAGAGAAACAGAGGCAGAAGAAACTGGAACGGCATGTTGACCAAAATTACTGATCAAGAGGAATAATTGTTAAACCAGCGAGCGCGAAAATTTTCACGAACAGATTCCATCAATAGCGAGAATCCTGTGAATATATAGAAAGAACATACTAGATGGGGTGTATAGAGAAGACTCACCAAGACAGGTCCAGTCATGAAAGAAAGAGAAAATACTACTAAAACAAGACAAAGACCGAACGGCCTCCAACCAATGGCAAAACCCGAACCAGAAATAACAAAACACCCTCAATAAAAGAAGAAACAACAATACTCCACCGGAGAATGAAAGCAGCCGAGGGTACCAGAGGAGACGACCACTCAGACAACCTTACCTGCGAAGGAAACCAGTCAATGCAGGGCTCCAGACCAGCCCGCCAGGAAGCCAGCTGGGAACCAAAGAAGCCGACAACCGACCGAACCCTAGACTGGGTGGAGTTTGTCGGTGAAGGCCTGACTCACCCTTCCAGCGGTTCCATGGAGAAGAGCGGGGAGGGCAACAAAGTATCCCTTCCGAACTGGCTGAAGACCATGCAGAAGCTGAAATCTGCACAGGTCAAGTAGGCCCTGCCTACCTATGCGACTACATCACGTAGCATGGACCATACCCAAGAGGGGAGGGGTGTTACATATTAACATTCTTGTAATACCCTAACCTGATTGGCTGAAATGAACTGCACTGTGATTGGCCAAGACGCACGACGGTGATTGGTTCGTAAGGAATCTCCCGTGATTGGACAAACCAATCGCAGGAGATTCAGAAAGCTGTCATTGGGTGAGAGCCGCCAGGTAGCTCTATAAGAAGAGCTGCCGCGGCTTGCAAAAGGCTACACAGATCTTCTCCTTGAATAAAGAGCTGAAGTTATGCTGGTCTCCTGTCTCCTGATTTCCCGCACTTCTGCAAAACCGATCTGGGGGGAATCAGGTTAGATAAAATTCTTGATATGCTGGTGTAAATGTACAGAAAACTGAGATTTGATGACAGCATCCTATATTTACAGATAAGAAGTTTTTCCTAGTGACATTTGTTTTGCATACAACCATTTAAGGGCAAAATATTGGCCTTCTATATGTGACTTTCATATGGGCAAGAATTAACTTATGCCTTTCCCCCATTTTTTCTTTAGTTCAGCTTCTGCCACCTGAAAAATTAAATGTCACTGCCACAGAAGAATGTGATTTCCTACTAGAGTGGAAAGCAAGTGGAGGAACAAACAGAAATCACTTGTTGGAAAGCCTTCCCCTGGATTTTGAAATAAGCTATAAAAGAACTTGGGAACTTTGGGAGGTACCTATAACAATCATTATAATCACATAGCTACAGTGATTCTGTTTATATTTACAATATATTAGGAAACTAGAAGTAAGCAATGAATGTCCTCCACATCAAAAATAAATTAAATTTTGAACAGAGTCTATAGGATGGATGTATTCATCTGTAATTTAAAAACAAACCCCAATCTTATGACATCTTCCTTCCTTCCTTCCTTCCTTCCTTCCTTCCTTCCTTCCTTCCTTCCTTCCTTCCTTCCTTCCTTCCTTCCTTCCTTCCTTCCTTCCTTCCTTCCTTCCTTCCTTCCTTCCTTCCTGATAGCCCAGAATCCCTAACTTCTTTGAACTTTGATCTTTTAAAAGTTTGCCAAATAAATAATCTATATGATAAGGCTATGAACAGAGACGAATCCTAAAACTACATGAGTAGATTAATCAGAAACCGAAGATGGCTGTATTTATGAAAGTTTATTTTTAATTTTGACAAGCCACAATCTGATGTTTGTAAGTAGTATTTGGTTCCCCAACCAAGTTCTGTAGACCCTGGACCTCTAACACTGGGCTATCAACATTCAATAAGGTCAGGATGAGCTATAGTGCACAATTTATTTTTAAAAAGAAACCAATATAAAATAAGTACAGAAAACCTCTTGTAAACTTAAATACATTTTATTTTTTAAAATACCCCTCCCCCCAATTTGTTTATATTCCCAAAAATAATGGGAGGAGAAAATTAATTTTATTCATTTAGTCATTAAATGTTTATAACCATCCATCTATAAACATGACTCTGGGCCGCTTATCCATAAAAATACTGTAGTTAAGAAGAGAAACAAATATTTCCACCCAATATTATTACAATTTTCCATAATTTTCCATCACATAAATTAGATGTTCTAAGATATTTAATACCCAATATTTGAAAAAGGAACTCATTGCATTAAATAAAAAATAAGTTTAGAATGTTTCTTTTCCTAGAACACATAAATGTGTTTATTTTTTTCCCATATTTTCATACCAATCTCTCTCCTTATACACTCTAGGAATCTTCCTCTGTATTGGTGTCAAATAAGTCTCATTACTGTCTCCGACACAGTAGCCTTGTGCCTGGCAGCAGGTATATTGCAAGGGTTAGAAGCAAGCCAAGTCCAGACAGTGGATTTGCTGGCAGTTATAGTGACTGGAGTCCAGTGGTTACTTGGCAAACACCAGAAAGTAAGTTGAAAAGCAGGAGAACTTTGTGTGACTACTGGCTGAGAAAAAATATATGAAAATTCGATGTTTGCAAATGCTTTAAATTTCTGGAAAGGATCTCTACCAACTGAATAAGTACATAATCGTTCCTACTGTCCCTGATCTATTGCTTCCAATTAATAGTACCTATTTCATATATTTATACTTATGTTTATTCTTATTTCTATTATATTGTAAGTCTTTGACAAAATAAATAAATAAACAAAAATAAATAAATAAATAAAATTTAGGCCAGCTACTGCAATGTATGGTGATTATGATTTGAAAAACTTTACCGCATGAGCATCTTTAGTGACTCTTCTCAAAACTGCTTGTGTGTCAACAATATAATGCATAGTTTTAGAAAAGGAAGTTATCTAGAAGAATTGACATAGAAGAGACTAAAACTTAAGTAATAACTTAAGAAACATGAAACTTCATGTGAAAAAACATTTAATGCAAGAAACTGATGTCACACACTTTTTGTAACACCGGCAGTGAGTTACTCCAGATACTTTGTCAATCAAAGGAAGTGGTTGAATACAGTAAATGTTGCTACCACAGCCCTTTTTGTTCCACTTGAATAGAATAGAATAGAATAGAATAAAATAGAATAGGAATAGGAATAGAATAGAAATAGAAATAGAAATAGAAATAGAAATAGAAATAGAAATAGAATAGGAATAGGAATAGGAATAGGAATAGAATAGAAAGGAATAGGAATAGGAATAGGAATAGGAATAGGAATAAGAATAAGAATAGAATAGAATAGAATAGAATAGAATAGAATAGAATTTTTTATTGATCAAGGGTGATTGGATACACAAGGAATTTGTCTTGGTACAAATGCTCTCAGTATACATAAAAAAAAAAGATACATTCGTCAAAAGTCAAGAATCATCAGGTACAACACTTAATAATAGTCATAAGGTACAATAAGCAATCAAATCATAACAGGAAACAGTCAATATAGATTGTAAGGATATAAATGACAAAATTACAGTCCTAGAGTCACAAGTGGGAGCGGATGGGTGATAAGGAATGATGAGAAGATTAGTCGTAATAGTAGTGCAGACTTTGTAAATAATTGGACAGTGTTGAGGGAATTATTTGTTTAGCAGAGTGATGGCATTTGGGGAAAAAAACTCCCCTTGTGTCTAGTTGTTATGGTGTGCAGTGCTCTATAGCATCGTTTTGAGGGAAGGAAGTTTTATCCTTTTCAATGGATATCACTGAGGCTTCATTAACAAAGTGACAGCCAGACTACTCTTCCCATTTTTAAAAATCCAGTATGAAAAGTTCACAGAGCAAGAAGGGCGGCTACTTTATCAAGTTTTTACATTATGATTTTCAAGAGAGCTTCAAGTCAATTTATTTTAGATAACGAAAAGAGATAAAGACAATGGTTGACGATAATTTCCTTTTTGTTTGGGTTTGTAATAATTAATTCTATTACACTTAGAGCTAATCCAAAATGAACTCTTAAGATTTTCCAAGTGAGCAGTGAATCTTGAAAGGCCATTTCAAGATACCCTTTGGAACTTCAAACCTTTCAGCATAGGAAGAAGAGTTCACCAACTTATCAACTACTGTCTTTCTACTTTCCCATTCTCTTTCTCTCTCTTTTAACTAACTGGCATTTCTAATAAAGCTTTCCCTAGCTAGCTTTTTCTTGAAATGGTATTTATTCATTACATGCAGCTGTTCATTAGATTCTTCTCCAGGGCATGATATATAAAGCATTTGTGGATTCTGTCTCACAAGTAGTAGTGATAGTTGTTAGTTTTGTATATGTTCAGATGGCTTTAAAAGTTGATTAGGAAAATTTACGAAGGTTAAGTTTAGCAGTGATGTTTAAATCACGAAGACTACAGAAAGCCAACTACAGATGCAATAGGCCATTGGAGAGATATTCCAAAAAGCTTCAGTTCCACATCAGTTATGAGATGAGATCCTTTGTGTTTAGGTGACATTGTTACTGGTGGGCTATCAGTGAAGAATGCTCCAACATTTTTTTATTTTTAACTAATAGTGAACAGCCATTTCAAGTTTGCTTCTCAAATAACTCTGATGGGTGTTTTGTCTGTCCATGGGAGAGGAATTGGCTCCTTTATCAAGGGGCATTGAATCAAAACTGCTATTGCATTTGAATTAGATCAGTTGGCAGGAGAGCTTTGCAATCCTGAGAAATACAGAAACAACTACAAAAAACATTTTCTTTTCTTTTTGTGAAAGGATGAAATATTTTTAGGATAAAAAAATGGACAATAGCATAGTGGAATGAAGTTCCTTGGCAACCAGTGACAAATTTGTGTTCAACTACTAACCAGAAACAGCACTCAAATGAAATAATCAAGTATTCTGAGAATAAGGAGGCAAAACAGAAGCCTCTCTTGTCAAGGAAACAGCCCATGAGAGGGAGATATTGGCTGGTGGCCACTTGAAACAGGTCCATGCTGAGAGACCCCTGAGGCCAGGTTAGTTCAGAAAATGGTCAGAGTAGCCCAGGTGAGTCTCAGCTGAACTTTAAGGTGAACATTCAAGAATCACAAGAAAAAGATTCTTGACTTTGTACAAATTATAAGGCAGCAACAGTTACTAGTGTGGTTTTGTTCATGTGTGTCAATGTTATGTTGAAAGCTTGCTGTTTCTCAAAGGACTGTTTCCTCAGGACTTCTGTTTTGCCTCCTTATTCTCAGAGTACTCGATTATTTTGTTTGGTGGCTGTTCTTGAGCTTGATTTATGGTTGAAATTGGCAAACATTTCATTGCTGGTATTGTCCATCTTTTTACATGTTTCTTTGAATGTCTTTGACTCTATTGTATAAGAGTTCCTTCATAGTATCTTCCCTTGGGTTTTGGTTGTGCTAAACCAAAAACCGCACAAACTGCCAGAGAAAGAAGCACCATTCTTATGTACACAGAAACATCTTTTACCCACCTTGTAACTAACTAGATGCAAGAACAGCAGATACCCCACCTGTGATTACTTCATCAAAGTGTTTCTCTTCTTTGAAAGAAAGAAAGAAATTCCTGAAAGCAAATTATCTTCCTTCAATCAAGTGAGAACTGTGACAGGATAATTTTTCAACACAACAGTGATTGTGTTTTATTCTATATGTCTTACTTCCACCCTAAAAGTCCATCTTAGTTTGAATCTTTGCTAGTACTGAAGCGTCTACTTTTTTTTTTAAAGCAAACTTTATTGAATATACAATTAAAATAAATAAGCAAACACATACACAACATCGAAAAACAGAGAAAAAAATGAATAAAATTCCATTATCGACAGTTTAGCAATTCCATTATCGACAGTTTGTGGTTCCTTATTTGTTATCATTATTGGTGTTATATTTACAATTAAATCTTAATGTGAGTACATAGATACTATCTCCTTTATGGTTTAATAATGTTTACTATTATATTATCTATCTTTATTCTGTCCAATCATCCCAACATTCCCAACTCTTGTAATATTCTGATGATTCTTTATCCTTAAGCACTAGGGTAAATTTATCCATTTCTGCACAACTTACTATTTTCTGAATAGACATTTCATCTGTTGGAATATAGGCTTGTTTCCAACATTGTGCAAAAGCTAATCTAGCTGCAGTAAGTATGTATAATATTATATATTTGGCTTTTTGGG
>BHFT01029715.1:0-37206 GCA_004320025.1 Laticauda laticaudata | reverse complement strand
CCCCGAAATTTTGCTCGTCTGCTGTGTCCTTTTTGCATACGTTTTGCATCTGTCGGCCAGTGGGACCTAGCCTTAAAAGAGCATTCTCTCAGCTTTGTACTTCCAAAATGTGTATTTTTCAGATGGGGAAAAAAAGACCCATGGTTTTTTGACAAAAACAGTTTAGAGACGATGCATTCACAATGCTAACAACAGTTCAATTCTGCTGAAATCAAGAGACTGCTAATAAGTTGCTGAGCTCATGCAAGGGGGGCAGCTATGCTGCATTATAGATACCTGTCTGATTAGCATGGCCATCAGGCTCATTATGAAACTTTGTCAGTGTTATAATGCCATCTATCATTCTGTATGCTAAGCATGCTTGATCAGGTGCGTTTTGACTGGTGTACAAGGAAAGCACCATCCTGGGCTTATAAATAAAGATCATGCTGGGAACTGTGCTTTTTTTATTCCAATTTAGGAAAGAGAGGGAGAAGTGAAAATATACTTAATTTTAAGCAATGCAGTTTTGAAAAGAGTCTCAAGCTCAGCTTTCTTTGCAAGAGGGATAAAGCCCAATTAGCTAATGTCAGGGGCAAATAACATTAAGACTGCAGTATATGTTGGCATAGCATGCAAAAATAAAATATTATTTGAACTTGATATTGAGCAGATAACTGAACAGAACGTATTCACAGTCTTTCTCAGCATTCCCCCGCCCATCTATTATATTAATCTCAGAGCCCTGAAAATGATTATTAATTCTTGGCACAGGAAAAAAAATTAAATGCATCTAACTCTGAATTCATTTGCAGAGGATTCTGTTTGTTTTATCAAGGAAGAGGAAGAAAATTGGTTCAAAGACTTCTATTGTTCTTCAAGGAAACTAGTTAATATATTAAATATCATGAAATATCATTAAATATGTGTGCACTTTTAATACTGTAGAAATGCATTCACAAAACAGAATATCTTGCTGAATATTTGACAGTCTGAATATTGACAGTCTGAATACAATACTTGACAGCCTGAATATGGGATCTAAGATTAAGCAAGAAAGATTTTTCTCATTAAGAGAGTGCATCAGACCCCCTCACTTTCTGTTTGTACTAAAGAGAAATCTTGGGAAGGTTTTGGGTGAAAGATAAAACAACATTTCCCCAAGAGAGTTCATTTTTGGGAGAAAATCCATTTCCCCCTTTCTCAAGACCAACTGTGCTGCATTAAAAAGGTTCTTAGGTTTTATTATGCAAACTGAAGTAAGATGGATTGGAGGTATCCTGCTTCTTCCCAGATCATCTGCTATCCGTATTAAAGCACTAGGAAAGCATTTCTTCAGCATTTGCCTTCAATGTGCTTTTAATGATGCACAAAAAAAGGCTGCTTTCATTCAAATCCCATGATATGTCTTTACCTACAAAGGTCAGAATTGTGCAAGCCATGATATGTTCTGTGACGTTCTATGAAAGTGAAAACTGGACCTTGAAGAACCAAGCTAGGAAGAGTATTGATGCTTTTGAACTTTAGTGTTGGAGAAGACTCCCAAGAATACAGTGAACAACCAAAAAAACAAACAAAATACTTTACTGAACAAATTAACCCAGAATTCTCACTCAAAGTACAACGACCAGGCTCAAATTACTATGTTGCCCCTGGGTATAATAACAAAGAACCCCTAAGTATGACAAGAAAGAAGGACCAGGGGTGACATGACAGCAGTGTTCCAATTTTTGAGGGGTAGCCACAAAGAAGAGGGGGGGGGGTCAACAGGACAAGAAACAATGGATGGAAACTGATCAAGGAGAGAACCAACCTAAAACTAAGGAGAAATTTCCTAACAGTGAGAATAATTAACCAGTGGAATAACTTGTGGGTTTTCCATCATTGGAGGCTTTAAAGAAGAGACTGGACAGCCACTTGCCTGGAATGGTGTAGAGTTTCCTGCCTGAGCAAGGGGGTGGACTAGAAGACCTCCAAGCTCCCTTTCAACTCTGTTATTCTATTATTTTGCTTGGACCTAATATGTGAAGACTTAGCTTTCTGGAGAAGGCTTTAACGCTAGGAAAGGTAGAGAGAAACAGAAGACCACAATCGGCAGCACGATAAATAGATTTAGTTTACAGTGGCAATTAATGCACTGAAGGACCAGGTTGGGGACAGGTCATCATGGAAAAAAAATCTACCTGTGTGGTTGCTAAGAGTTGACAGACAAATGCCTGAAGTCCATAATTGATGATGGCATGTCATCAATCAATTCAATTGTATCTACAAGCTGTCAACATTCCAAAGCACCTGAAGGCCAGACAAGGAATAATGGATGGAAACTGAACAAGGAGAGATTCAACATGGAAATAAGGAGAAACTTTCTGACAGTGAGAACAATCAACCAATGGAACAGAAGTTGCCCTCGGAAGTTGTGGGAGTGCCATCACTTGAGACCTTCAAGAAGAGATTGGACTGCCATTTGTCAGAAATGGTGTAGGGTCTCCTGCTTAGGTGGGGAGTTGGACTAGATGACCTAGAAGGTTCCTTCCAACTCTGATTATCTTTTTTCTGAGTGAAAAACAGTCATGTCACTTTTTTCAGTGCCGTTGTAATTCTGAATAGTCACTAAATGAACTGTTGTTAGTTGAGGACGATACGTGGTAATGAAATCTGACCTCGCTTGGTTTTTTTATCAGCCAAATTGTATTGTAAGCAATCAAGAACATTTCTGCATTATTCCTTCCTTTCTCCATTTTAAAGGCACAAAGTGTAAATTTAGTTTTCTTGTCTAAAACTGACTACAGCTAAGGAGATGTTGTACAAATAACTTGTATGGTGGGGAGTGGGGAAGGGAAATATATTTTGTAGACATAATCCACAGTAAAGATGTATAACTGGGGTTTCTTCTAACTTCCCATAGCCTCGGCATGGCTGTTAAAGTTCTTCCAGTATAGGAAATTATTCAATATCTTGGAAATGATTATATTAGTATTTAATTTTACCATTCATGCAATTTACATTTCAATGAAATACAGTAAAATATATTCTAGCTTAAGACCATATCTTAACCCTGAAAAAGTTGCATGCTCCTACTAGTAACTATTATAGTACCTACTATAGAGATTTACCTCTTGCATGAATCATCCCTATGGGTTTGAATCAGCACAGTTTAGGGGCCCACCCACCACACTGATTCATACAAAAACGTAAAATCAGAGACACAAGACAAAAAAAAATACTGGAAATATAATAGCCTCTCCCATTTATTGGGCTAAGAGCCATCACTGCAGGAACTTGTGTCAACATAATTGGAAGACAAATCACAACATAAAAACATCAATTAGCAAAACCAAAAAGAAGCTGATAGAAATTTGGGGAGTTTTCTGCCATTCATAAATAAATGATTTCACTCCCAAGAACATCACCAGAGGGAAAAGAAGTTAATTGTGGATGAACCATTTTTCTGGGCCATAGGGGAGGAAGTGTCAACTCATTACTAGATCTGCCAGATGATTACTTTTAAAGAGGTGCACACACAGATACACAAACACACACACAGAGGCAGTGTTTTTCAACAATTTTAAGACACGCTGAGTGCAACTTTAGGTTGCCAAAGTTGAAAAACACTGCACTAGAGTGATGTGAAACTGCATTGTTCAAAAGCGAAAGGGATAATATTTGGTTTTCTGGAGAACAGGAAGTCAGAAATAGGTATGTTGTAAATGATCAAGAACATTTAGCACTGTTCCAATATCTCAGGGGCTGCCACAAAGAAAAGGGAGTTAAGCTATTCTCCAAAGCACCTGAGGGCAGGACAAGAAACAATGGGTGGAAACTAATCAAGGAGAGAAGCAACCTAGAACTAAGGAAAAATTTTCTGACAGTTAGATCAATTAATCAGTGGAACAACTTGCCTCCAGAAGTTGTGGATGCTCCAACACTGGAAGTTTTTGGAAGAGACTGGATAACCGTTTGTCTGAAATGTTATAAGGCTCCCTGCCTAAGCAGGAGGTTGGATGAGACTAGAAGACCTCCAAGATCCCTTCCAACTCTGTTATTCTATTGCAGAGCTCTCCAAACTTGGCAACTTTAAGACTTGTGGACTTCAATTCCCAGAATTCCTCAGCCAGCTATGCTGAGTTCCTCAGCCAGCTAAACTATGCTAGCTGAGGAATTCTGGGAAATGAAGTTCACAAGTCTTAAAGTTGCCAAGTTTGAGGATCCTGTTCTGTTCTATTTTTAAAATGAGCATTCTGTTTCTACATACATGCTTACAATTTTAGCAAATGGAATTGTCAGTTATTGCAGTGTTATTATCAAATTTATGTGCCCCCATCTCATGACTCAAGGTGACTCTGAGCAGCTTAAATGAAACTCTAGATGGAAGTAAAAAGATAGTGACACTGGTGATAGTAACTTAGGATACTTGGAAAAGCAGGAATTGGTCTAAGCTCAACATGTAATGTGTTAGGGAAAGATTATCATGGAAAATATGTCGTTAGGATTTGAAAACAACTTGATGGCACATAATTAAACAAACGAACAAATCAACACAGAATGGTCTCACCATGCAAGATATGATTCAATATTTGGAATGATCAGATAAACCAAAATTTGCATTCAAGGTAATTGAATTAATTAATAACTCATAATCAAGAGTTATTTCTGTATTTGGGGTTTTATCCTATTTATTGGGCAACCGGCTTCTGTGAACAAAAACCAGTGGAGAAAAAAAATGGAGTTACAACAACAAAAAAGTAAGGCTATGGAAAGCTTAAATGAACTATCTATGCTCCAATCTTCCAAGTCTTAAGAAAAGATTGAGTTTTATGGAAATCACTTCGTCTACAACATGGGAAGAAGAATTGAGATCTTAAAAATCAATGGATTTGGACTTCTATCTTACACAAGAGTCTCTCCTAAATAAGGCAGAATAAGACTGATCTATGTTTGATTGCAAACTTTTGTGAATTTGAGTTGACTCTGTTACTTTTATGAGGTGTTAGCCTCAGCCAGGTAGGATGAGTAAAGGAAAAAAAATTATGAACAGTTTAACTATTTTGTTAACTTGTCCTTCTCATTTTTTCCTTATAAAAACAATTTGAAGTATGCTTAGCTAAAAGATTATGACTTGATTGATCCTTCATAACAAGCCATAATTTTGGTCAGCCTGTTATGTCAATACATTGATGCAGTATATAACCATGCTTTATATTTAGCATGTTGGGCAAATCCAAGTCAATTATGATTTGTTTAATAAATCATTCTTATATAGATTATGCTATAAAGTATGAACAGATAAAGTACATCACTCAGGAAATTGCACAAGGACATCACACAGGCATTAACTAATAAATGTGATTCTTGGGATGATTTAACCAAGGCCCCTATTCCTTGTTCCATGTAATGTTTAAATAGCACAGTGATGTTTTCTTAAAAAATAGAAATCTCAGCTCCTACAAGTGATTGACAGTCTTTTTGCATTCGAACCTTTTATAGATGGTCTCACATTTCTTTTGGGCTTCATGTTTACATTTTTACTTACAGGACATAAATATTTTATGCTACCCTTTAAAACCAAGGCCCTCAGAACAATTTGATGAATACATAAATACATGTAACCATTAAAAACCATCTAATATCATTGTGCAGTTAAAAGCAGGAAAGATTATCTGGCTCTGTAAAATCCAGGTGGAAATAGTCAGAAAGGAAGCATATTTCCAGCAGAAGAACATTCAATAAAAATGCAACTACCATAGAAAAGGCCATATTCCTTGTATCTGAGTGATAAACTAGATCACGAGAAGGTCTCTATGGAACACCCCTAGGCCTGCACTGGTTTGTAGTGACAAGCAATCCTTTAAATAAATTGGCTGCAAATCATTTTGGCTTTTTGAGGCCTGTCAGCAGACTTTTAAAGTGGACCTCTAGATGTTCAGGCTACCAGTTGATGCTGGCCCATTGCCAATCTCTAGCCAGCAACCAGATGGGATGAATTCTTCATTGGGTGAAGCATCTGCACCATCTTAAAAGGCAGCGTTGGATGGAATACACAAAAAGTGGTTTAATCTGACCATAACCATTGCAAAAAAACCAATTTGAGCAGTTTCTCCCAAAGGGAATGCCAGTGGCAAAGGATTCCGGTTTTTCTAGCTGCCCTTCTACAGGTAACAGCATCTCTGTGTATAGGAGAATCTCAAAATACACATCTGGTTTTTCAAGGGTGCACCATCTTCTGATTCAGTTCCATATCTTCATCCAGACCTGCATATTGTCCTATCCACCATATTTGGATCGACACAGAGCTCCCTGTTTCTTTACTTTCATCTACTTTCTCTTTTGGTTCTCCTGCATGACTGCTAATTGGGGTAAAACTTTACGCAACTGATGCAATGCAAAACAGCAGATGCTTTATTAATACTTTAAGTCCAGCCGTAAAAGTATTTTAGCATATTAGTTATTCTAGTCAGTGTTCAGATGGGAAAGCAAATGAATTCTCTCTCTCTCTCTCTCTGGATAAAACATGCTGGTGAGAGGGCAAGAATCAAAGGGTCTGAAAGGATCATGTTTAATTAAAGATTAAACATTGGTGGAAGACAGCTCATCAGTAAACCATGAAAGTTATCTGCCCAGAAAGGTCATCATGCCATGGTAATCTTCTCTCCTCCTCTGTCTCAAATGGAAAGGAAAAAAAAAAGAACTCAAACAGCCCTTTTAAGGGAGCATCTTGGTGCAGAATATGAAAAAAAAATGGGGTAATTTATAAGTGTTGAGAAGGTTTAAATGCAGATCTGGATTTTAGTTACAATTGCTTATATGCCTTTCTCAATCCTGCCGGCATCAAGGAAGCTTACAAGAACCCTGCAAGGCAGGCTAGATAAAAGAAGTGGAGAGACCTGTGACAAAAATGCACCCAATTGCTCTGCACATTAAATGCAATTTAAAAGAGTGGTTTATGCCACTGGGACCATATGGGGCCACTGGAGCCCTAGGATATTTCAGAGGCGCTACAGATGAAAAATTAGCAGGTGGGCCAGGGCATATCTGAGGAGGTCATGGAAAAGCAAAGTGCCTGGGAGACGTCCCAAAATGCACCAGTTACTGTCCCATGGCTGCATTTGTCACTGGGATCTGGATGGAGGGGCACAGAAGAAAAACAAGATCAGAAAAGTTGTGTGTGTGTGTGGGGGAAAGATGGAGAAATTCTGATTTTAAAGGAACAAGATGTGAACTGGAATTTGCCCCTTCAGAATCAATTGGTCTCGTGAAGGAAGGTTGGTTGGTGTTGTTTTTTTACAAATCCTCTCAATACACTTAAGCAGGATATTGGAAGAGATGGGCTTCGAAACAGTCCAGAGCTGAAGTTACACGTGAAGATGCAGCAGCCCAGTGAACGTGTGTGCACTGCCGCCCAGGATACACACCTGCCCGTGGGAAGCAGCAGAAACTGAGCTGATCCGGACTTTCCCCGCATTGGGAATGAAGCCTCCGGCTGCGGAAAACCCTTCTCGTCTCGCCCTCTTGGCTCCAAAATCTCACCCTCGGCTAGAAAGGGGGAGCGGGACGCTCGGGCGCTCTGCACTCGCTCAGAGGCAACTTTTTCCTTTCTCGCGTTTCCCAATCTCTCAGTCCCCCTTTCCTCTGGTTTCGGGGTTCCCCCCCCCCNCCCCCCCCCCCCTTCCTCCCTTCAAGCTCCTTCCTCCACGCCGAGCCGGGAGCGACCAGCTCTCAGCAGAAGGGACGCCGCGTCCGGGCAAGAACCCGGGATTCCGCATCCCTTCCTTCACCAGCTTCGGAAGGGAAGAAGGAGGGGAGGCAGACCGAGTCGTTCCCGGATCCAGAACGATATCGGCGCTGGGTTCAAGCCGCCCGAGCAACAAAGGGACCTACCTTCCCCAGCGAGGCGCTCCGCTCCACAAAGCCTTCGCTCGGTTTCCAGAGGAGCGACCACCGCGGCTCCCGGCGGGTTGTTGCCTCAGCTCACCTGCCAGCCTCCCCGGGCTGAAGCAAGCAAGCAAGCAAGCAAGCAAGCNTCACCTGCCAGCCTCCCCGGGCTGAAGCAAGCAAGCAAGCAAGCAAGCAAGCAAGCGGCGGCGGCACCGACCCACCACCGCCCCTCCCAGGCTGAAAAGCCGAGCCGCCTTCGCCCGGCCGCTTCCCCGACGTGCTCCTGCCTGCAACGGACGCGGGCAGAGCGCTCCCACGAGCCTCCAATCCGCAACCCGGGCGACTGAGTCGGGCTCTCGCCCTTCCTCCTCCTCCTCCTCCACCTCTTCCAGGGGGGGGGGGGGACACAGCTCCTGTGACAGGCGGCCCGATTGGCAGATGGTACGGCGGCTCCTCGGATTCTCATTGGACTGGACAATTGCCCGGCCGGGCTCGGATCGCCATTGGACGTCTTTGGAAACGCTGCTTCTGCCGCCGCTGGATCGCCGCGCTGCTGCCTGCCGAGCAGAGGAAAGTTGTCGGGCGACTCTCGCGTGCCCGGGCTTGCCGGCCGGGGGAAGCAGCTACGCGTACACTTGTGTGTGTGTGTGTGTCAGATGAGGGAACCTTGCCCTCCCCACCCTTCCCTCCACAAATCACGGCTCTTTCCCTTTGGGGCTGAGCTCATCTCGGTTATAGTTAACCTTGGTGAGATTTCTACGGACCTGCACGTGGGAGATTTTCACCTTGTGCGAAAGGACCCGTTTGAGGAAGTCCGTGGTGTATTTCTTGACTAGGTTTTGTTACTCCTTGCAACCCAGGTCATCATTTTCTCTTTCTCTCTCCCTCTCCTTCCCTTCCTCCCTCCCCCCCTCTCTCTCATCTAATCTATAATCATCTATATCAATCATCTCTATCTCTCTATCATCAATCTATCTCTATCTCTATCTATCTATCATCTCTATCAGTCATCTCTATCTATCTATCAAACCTCTATCTATCTATCATCAATCTGTCTATGTCTCTATCTATCTATCATCTCTATCAATTATCTATCCATCTATCAATCTCTATCTATCTGTCTCTCTATCATCAATCTGTCTATCTCTATCTCTATCATCTATATCAATCATCTCTATCTATCATCAATCTCTCTATCTCTATTGTTCTGTATGCAAATAACCGGCTTCAAATAATGCATTCCCATTGGCTACTAAGAACGATAAGGGATTGTCTCTCTCTCTCTCTTGAACCAATCCTGCAAGCCGCGGAAGGCGGCAAAAATTAAACAACTGTCATTGGCTGCAAGCCGGCCGGGCAAAAGATATAAAAAGACCGGCGCGGCTTGAGCCAATGTTCCTCGTTCTACATCCTGACTTAAATAAAGACTTTTGCTGTTGGAACCCGGTCTACCTCGCGTTTTTCCGGACAAAACACTGGCGACGAAGGTGGGATCGTCCTAAACGCAAGACCGAGAGCACGCGTGAGAGAAATTCCAGACGACAACGAAATGGCTGGGAACAACGCACCCGCCGCACCTTTTAATCCAACGAGGAAGACTGGGATTCGTATGCAGACCGCTTCCAGATGTACCTGGAGAGCAACGAGATGGAAGACATCTCAGAACAACGCAAAAGAGCCGTTTTTCTAACGCACTGCGGACCGACCATTTTCAAAATGGCAAAAAACCCTGGCGAAGCCCCGAGACGTTAAGCAACTAACCTGGTCCGAACTCCAGAAACTACTGAAAACACACTACGCACCAAACGGTAATCAAAACCTGCATAAGACGGCACGATTTCTACCGGAGAGACCAGAAAGAAAGTGAGACGGGTAGCCGACCTTCGTGGCCGCACCTCCCGACAGATAGGGGAGAATGCGAATTCTCAAACCTCGACGAGGCGATGAGGGACCGAGTAATCTTGGCGGACTAAGCGATTCAGCGGCACAAAGTAAGCTGCTGAACAAGCCCGAAAGATTAACCCTAGTTTAAGGCCATCGCGGAAGCCACAGCCGCCGGAAGCGCGAAAAAAGTTCGGCCGTTTACCATGAGACAGATGATGACATGAGCAGCGGTACGAACAAAATCCGGCCACTTAGAAGGAAACAATCTCCTGAATCACCACCACGAGGACTATGGGGAGACATCCGAGTCAGACGACGGAGACGACGAGGTCCACCGGCACGCATTGCCGGGCAAGAAAGAGCGCGAAAAGAGAAAATTTGCGGGAATGCGCTGGCTGGCGGAGGAAGCCAACCCGAGAGCGGAATGCAGGTTTCTCGATGCCATCTGCCGAAGTTGGCAAAGAAACGAGGGCACATCGAGAAAAGTCTGCAGGAACAGAAGAAACTACAGCCCGACGAGACGCGCCAATTCCCCCACACGAGCCGAGCCCCGGCGAGCGGAGAGAAAGTGGCCGCGAAACAAGCAAACGCGCAAACAGAGAGAATACACATTAAACTGTTACAATAGGGAGCGCTAAGACGGAAAAGCGGAAAGAAAGTCAACGTAACAGTGAAAATTGAAGGAAAACCCTGCGAAATGGAGGTGGACTCGGGATCCTTCCTGTCTATGGTCTCGTGGAACACCATAAAGCAACTAGTCCCTGGCATCCGACCGACAGAACTAAAAAGCAGCGGCTAACACTCAAGGACTACCAGGGGAACGCGAATCCGCGGTAGTTTGGCATGGGCCAATTCAAAGTCTCGTATAAGCAGCACGCCGAGATACTCCCGCTGACCATACGTCGGCCGAGACAGGCCGAGCCTCCTGGGCATCGAATGGTTCGCGCCTTTGGGCATCGGGATGACCGGGATAGACCGAGTGAGCACAACAGACTGGGAGGAAGACCTAATCCGGGAATTCCCAGGACGTGTTTGCGGCTCATTTGGGCAAGTACCGGGGAAACCCTATTTCTTTCAGTCTAGACCCACAAGTAGCCCCTAAAAAGACTAAAAGCTCGGCGAGTTCGTTTGCTTTAAAAGCAAAAATCGAGGAACAGCTAAAACAAATTAGTAGCCCAGGGGGTGCTAGAAGCCTGTAGACCATGCCAATGGGGAAACGCCGATAGTCCACACCGATTAAGCCCGACGGGTTCAATCCGAATCTGTGGTGAGTACAAGGCGACCCTGAACCACGCACTACAACAGAGCGCATACCCGGTGCCAGTAGTCCAGCACTTGCTACATTCCCTGGGGGGAGGAAAATTTTTTGCCAAACTCGACCTGGCACAAGCATACCAACAACTCCCAGTAGACCCCGAAACAGCGGAGGCACAGACTATAGTGACACACAAAGGGGCATTCAGACTTGCAAGAGACTCCAATTTTGGAGTCAGTGTAGCACCAGGCGTTTTTCAAAAGCCTCATGGCACGCCTCCTAAACGGCATACAAGGAGTCGTACCGTACTTCGACGACGTCCTAATCTCAGCAAAAAACGAAAAACCAAAAATAAACAGGCTGCTCACCCGCCAACATATAACACCAAGTACCACAACCAACAAAGCCCCATCAGAACTACTGATGGGGAGAAAACTCAGATCGCAGCTAGATCGGCTACACCCAAACTTCACACAGAAAACCCCCTGACTCCTCCACACAACTCAGGAGTTTTAAAATTGGCGACCTGGTATACGCCAAAAATTTACGGACACCCCACTGTGGGATTACCGCGGACAAATCACAGACCTAACAGGCCCAAAGTCATACCGATTAACGGTAGACGATGGCAGGGAGTGGAAGCGGCACATTTGACCAGCTCCGGTCCCGAAACTTAGAAAGGAGCAATGAAACACAACCAAACTGCGACAAAAGAGAGGAAATTCAAAACAAAGAGGGGGGGGAAACACGAAAAAATAAATAAAGAACCGTTTAAAAACAACGCCGATAAACAAACAATTCAAAAAGAGCAAAACGAAGACTCACTGTTTGGAGAAATTGGCATGAAGAACCCACCAAAAGGAGGCCAGCCAAGCCGACTCAAACCTGCCCGGAAGGAACGGAGGAGCGGCGAAGCCGCCGGCCAAGCAACTCAGGCGGGCGGCATGATGCAGGCCTCACCCTTCCAGACGGTTCCAGAGAGAAGAGCAGAGGAAGCAGCAAACCCTCCGAACCGGTCGAAGACACGCGAACAATGAACGCGCAGGTCAAGTCGAGCCCGAAAGAAGCCCCGCCTACTTGCGAGACTACGTCACGACGTAAGACTGAACCAAGAGGGGAGGGTGTTCTGTATGCAAATACCGGCTTCAAATAATGCATTCCACATTGGCTACTTAAGAACGATAAGGGATTGGTTCTTTTGAACAATCCCTGCAGCGCGGGAAGGCGGCAAAAAATTAAAACAAACTGTCATTGGCTGCAAGCCGCCCGGGCAAAAGATATAAAAAGACCGGCGCGGCTTGAGCCAATGTTCCTTCTTTCTACATCCTGACTTAAATAAAGACTTTTGCTGTTGGAACCGTCTACCTCGCGTTTTTCCGGACAAAAACATCTATCATCTCTCTATCTATCATCAATTCTATCTATCTCTATATCTATCATCTATCTCTAGCAATTCATCTTCTATCATCTATCTCTATCATCTATAATCAATCATCTGTATCTATCTATATCTATCTTATCATCTATCTCTATCCAATCATCTCTATCATCTATCTCTATCTATCATCTTATCTCTACAATCATCTCTATCATCTATATCATCTATTTTATATTATCTCTATCAATCATCTGTATCTATCATCTATCTATATTCATCTAATCATCTATATCATCTATCTCTATCATTTTCATATTATCTATCAATCATCTATTATTATCTATCTATCATTTTCATTTACATTCCACTTTTTTATTGTTTTAATAAACAACTCAAGGTTGGTCAGCAACCCTGATGGAAGCAGTTTATAGATCATATAAAACAAGAAGAAATGGGATAATCGAAGTGATCGGGTCAAGCTTCTAGAACTAAAGCCATGTCCCACTGCACCAACGGATTGCAAAGAGGATGTAAAAAACGTTTAAAAAAAGCTTGCCATCCGTTGGAAAAACCGCGTGCCATGCGTGTTGTACTCACTGCATACGTGTTTTCATACGCTTTATCCCTCAGCAATCCGTCGCACTGAAATTTCATCCGCCCAAGAAGTTTTGAGCTGCACAAAACTTTGTCAGCGGATGAACCTTCCGCTGTATACGATGTAAATCCGTGACATCCGAGCAACAACGTTCTATGTCGTTTATCATCGTTAAACGTCCGCTGTATCCTCTCTGCATCCTCTGGGCATCCTCGCAACTCACATCCATGCAGCTGAAAATGGAAAGAGGAGAAACAAAAAGGTACACGGAACGTCTACACAGCGTTAGTGCACGGAAATAGAAGGATGCGCAGTGAACGGTTTGCATCCGATATACATCCGCTAGGCTTCCTATGAACATCGTTTAAACATCCCCGCTACATACTACCCACGTCCGTTCTTTCTTATGCAAATTTTTGCCACTTTTAGGAGCGGATGACAACGGATGGAGCCACCCCCGAAATTTTGCTCCTCCGCTATGTCCTTTATGCATACGTTTTGCGTCCGTCGGCCAGTGGGACCGGGCCTTAAGAATGGGGGTGTACTGCCTTCCTGTTTTTTCCTGCTGCACACTGACTGTGTTTACATGCTAAGACACAATGTAGTTTTCTTGTTTGTGACTTAGCAGGTTGTGTCAAGCCTACAAACTAAATATAGCAAAGCTCACCACCCTTGCTCAACATACTACCTCACTGCATTGAATCCATTTTGCCCCGGCCCACACAGTTGTTTAAATTAGGTTAATTTGATAAGCCATGGTAACTATGAATAAATATGCATGTTGTATAAACACAGTCATAGATTTGCTGTAAAGAACTGTAGTGTGAAGGGAGTTATTTTTATATTTATTTTAATGCCTTTTTATTTGCAAGTTCTGGACTATGTCATTTCCATGCAACTAATTAGGATGTTCTCTAGCCATTCTTGGATTATTCACTTCGGTTTCAGTCATTGCTCACTTTATAATTTCTTAATGGATGATAAAACCTGATGGATTTTGCATCTGTGACAGCCGCTCCAGGATAGGATTGACATAAGAGGGAAGATATTACAGGTAGTCCTCGACTTACGACCACAATTAAGCCCAAAATTTCTGTTGCTAAGTGAGACAGTTGTGAAGTGGCTTTTGCTCCATTAAGACCTTACTTGCTGCAGTTGTTAAGTGAATCACTGCAGTTGTTAAAGTAGTAACACGATTGTTAAATGAATTTTGCTTCCCCATTGACTTTGCTTGTCAGAAGGTCAGAAAATGGGGATAACATGACTCCAGAACATTGCATCAGTCATAAATCTGAATTTTATCTGTCTACCTACCTACCTATCCACCCATCCATCCATCCTATTAAAATAGTTGCCCATCTCACAAAACAAGTGATTCTGGTTATTATACAGTATGTGGTTTACTTGTTTATTTATTGTTATAGCATGTTACATAAACTTCAGAGCTTTGTTTGTTAACCCTTATTTAAGGTTTGCTATGTTATGTGCATCCAGCTCTTGTGAGGCACACAATTCACATCTTCCTTCCTTTGTCCCATACCTTCAAAAAAGTTTCTACATTTCTGATGTTTTAGAGAAGAACAAGCTGCAACAACAAAAGGGTTTATTTGCACTTATTTAAAAACAGAGGCATGTAGTTTCATCGTCTAAACTTTTTGATTATATGTTACACGAAACCCATATAGGTGTTCTACATTGTAACTGAATTCTTGTACAGGTTACAAATATCTTTTTCCTGCACACCAGAGGGGGTTGAATTTGAGGATTGTTTGGATGGGTTAATTGACTCTTGTCACGGCATGGATGATATAATGGAATGTGTGAATGAACTTGGGGAAGGAGAAAAAATGTTTATAGAGATTCTCAATCATCCAGATCATGGTCATCCCAAAGGTGCTTTTCAAAAGGCAACTGGAGTTTCTCAGTTGTTTTTCCTTGAAAACACTTCACTTCTCATCCAAGAAGCTTCTTCAGTTCTGACTGAATGGTGGGGAATGGAAGGATTTGTATTCTATGCAGTCATCTGGTCATGGTGATTGAAGAGGTTTATCCGTAACCTCAGGGTCACCTGAATCAGATTGCAAATGGGTGTGGAACTTCTTGAGATTATTGAAAGGACTGTGTTGTGGTCAGGAGATAAAGGTAAAGGTTCCCCTCGCGCATATATGCCAGTCATTTCTGGTTTTGGGGGGGGTGCTTATCTCTGTTTCTAAGCCAAAGAGCCAGTGCTGTCCGAAGATGTCTCCATGGTCATGTGGCCAGCATGACTAAACGCCTAAGGCGCATGGAATGCTGTTACCCTCCCAACAGAGTGGTCCCTATTTTTCGACTTGCATTTTTTTTTTTGTAAAAAATTTATTTGGGTTTTCACAAAACAAGGAATGAGATAATTAAAAGCAAGGTCGAGAAAACTAAGGGAAGGGAAAAATATTGAGAAAATGTTAAAATAATAATAAGATATGGAACAGAACACAAAGACGAATATGAAATTGAGTTTGTGTCTGTATGGAGAAGTGACAACCCAGGACCATGCTATTCTCAAAAAAAGATATGTTATTTGTATTATGTTTTCTACTTGCATTTTTATATGCTTTTGAATTCCTAAGTTGGCAAAAGCTGGGACAAGTAATAGGAGCTCACTCCCTTACATGGTGCTTGGGATTCAAACTACCGAACTGCCAACCTTTCTAATCAACAAGCTCAGTGTCTTAGCCACTGAGCCACCGCGTTCCTCCCAAACTGCTGAGAGAGGAGAGTGCTACTCAGTTTTTAGGTAGATGGCCTCTTTGACCCTTCTTTCAAACCAGTGGTCCTCTCTGTCTAGAATATGAACTTTGCGGTCTTAAAAATGGTGACCTTTGTTTTTTAGATGCAGACAGACTACTGAATCTTCTTGTTGTCGGTTTGTTTTCCTGTGTTGTGCCATGTGTTTGTGACGTGGTTGTTTTGTTTCCTCAAATCTAATTCTGCTTTGTTAAAGCAGAAGTTGCCAAGTTTGAGAAAGACTGATCAAAATGATTTCAAAATGTAAGCAAACAAGCAAATAATGTTCCAAAACACCATCAGGCTGATGAGGGCTGTTTGACACACTGAACTTTTATATCACATTACACTATTATTAAGGATATATAGTCTGAAACAGCATTTCCCTGATCTAGTATTCTCCCACAGTGCACAGTGTTGTAATGTAACACACACACATACCCACAATGGTTATGTTGGCTGGGGATGATGGGAGCTTTAATCCATGATGATTACACTGTGCTGTGTTAAGGAAAGATGGTCTGAAAAATTAATTACATTCCTTCCTATTTTTAGAGGGTGGAGACAAAAGGAATAAATGGTGAATATCCTCCCACATCTTACAGCAAGAAGCACTGGCATGTTCATTATTTTTTCCCCATTCGGTCAAGGCTATAAATTTTTTCTTCCACATACCACTTGCTGAATTTGTCAACTGCAATTATTTTTCTCGCAACTGTTCTAAAATGATGTGTGGTAGTAGATTGCCCATAAAGGCTTCCTTGATCTGTGTTCTCTTGTCTTCTCACACCTTGTCATTTATTAGACTTAATGATACAATGATACAGAGAAAAAAAATCTGATTATGAAGGAATTTCCTTCATTGTGATTCCAAGCTCGCCAACCAGCAGAAAAACACCTGCAAAAAAAACCACAGTAGCTTTCTGTGGTTTGTGCCACAGCAACGTGTGCGCTGCAACACCAATAAACTGCAACATACCCACAGCAGCTCTAAATGTCTACAGAAAAGCAGACTTAAACATTTTGGTTCATTTATTTATTTATTTTAGAAAATAAGCCTCTCAGAAACTGGAAGGGATTGCCAAATCCTGCCCCTTTTAGTATTTTAGGAGATTGCAAGAGATTTCAGCAAGGACACCAAGAATAGGTGGAATCTGAGTTAAGATTGCAAAGTCTTAGAAAAGTAGAACCATGTTGGGGTTTAAAATTTTTTTTGATAAGGCTTTAGTGTGTAAAATAATAATCAGATTGTTAGTTCTTGTTATGCTGATAGTGAAGGAGATGATGTTGTATAAAGCCCTACAGGCTATGGATCTGGTTAATCCATATTTCAAGGTGCAGACCTCCATGGCATAGGGCCAGGTTATTTGAAATGATAGATTTATAACTCAGGTGATTGGACTGTGGTTAAGTCCACCAGACATGATCAACTTCTTGAGCAAAATTCCTTTAGATACACAACAGCAAAGGGGTTGCCACCAATCAAAGAGGAGGAATCCTTAACAGAGTTATGCACTGAGTTTTTATTTAACAGATTAACAGAGTTGGAAGCAGAGGTGGTATTCAGCAAGTTCTGACAAGTTCTGGAGAACCGGTAGCGGAAATTTTGAGTCATTTGGAGAACCAGCAAATCCCACCTGTGACTGGCCCCACCCCCATCTATTCTCTGCCTCCCAAGTCCCAGATGATTGGCTGGGTCTTCTTTTGTTGCCCTGCATGGGAGAACGGAGCTGGAAAGCAGGTTAGTGGGGTGGGGAGGGAATGGGATTTTGCAGTAACTTTGCCCCTGGAGTGGGGTGGGAATGGAGATTTTACAGTATCCTTCCCCTGCCATGCCTATCAAGCCACACCACGCCCACCAAGCCATGCCCACAGAACCACTAGTAAAAATTTTTTGAATCCCACCATTGGTTGAAAGGGACCTTTTAGGTCATCTAGTCCAAGCAGAAGACGCTACATCATTTTGGGCAGATGGCAGTCGAGTCTCTTCTTGAAAGCTTCCAGTTATATCCTTTTCACAAGAAGTAAATAAAGTGCTTTGTTGGTTACATGTTAAAGCACTGCCATATTCGATCAATGCCATTCTACTGTTGGAAGAAATAGCCATCTGGTTCAGTTCCAAGCTGGGAGAAAGACACTGGAAACATGGAGACTGATTGAAAAGATGGTGATTATTGATGAAGCAGAACTACATGTGATTCTGGGCAGCTGAACACATGAAGTTGAGAGTGAGAGGTTTTTATACCTTCTCTGGGCTTTGCACTTGAGCTTCCTGTTCCTGTGCAAGAACATGTATTCTATTGGCTGTTGTCAGACTCCCTTGGGGCCATGTAGGGGCTATGTAGGGGTCATAGTTGTCTCTATAGGCAAAGTACAAATCCTAGATGTTTGTCTGAGCTAAGTTTGGTTGAAGTTTGGATTGCTGATGCAATGAAGGGGCATTGGGCAATTCCTATTGTGGCTGAGGGCTAATCTTACCTTTTTTCAGACCTTGCTGCAGGGAATTTTTGCCTGTGAATGGAGTTACCTAGAAACCTGGCTTCTTTCAATAAGCTCTTTATCTCTTAAGTGCTGACATCTGCTGAGGGCTATTAAGAAAGGCAGGGGCTGCTTTATCCCTCGAAAAACAAGTTTCTCAATTTCTCATCCAGGGAAATACAATATTCTGTCTTTTTAAAATATTTCTCAAAATATTTCATTCTTCTAGGAGAGAGGTGGGCGCTAACTTTCTACAACTGAATGCAATAAATAAATGACAAATCACTAAGAGAGGCAGAGGTGACACCTACTCTGGATTTAGTGTTACAATACTCTCATAGTCCCTGTAAATTTTTTTAAAAAGCAATGAAACACCCAAGAACCTCTGCTGGAGGAAACTGGCATTTGTAATTAGGTTCATCATGACACATTTAAGGCATCACTACCAACAAGAAGGAGTGAGCTATTAAAGCCACACTATCTGGTTTAATGTAGCTGTGATTGGTAGCGTCATTCAGCAGATCCCTGGGGAGTTGGGTTTTTTTCCCTAGCAAAAGAAAAAATGAGCAACAAATACTCCTTTTGGCTCTTTTGTTGCCTTGCTTTTTTTATACTTCATTTCTCTGCCTTTTTGTTTCAAGTAAGTCAGGTCATGCATGGAATTATAGGAGTCATCTTCCCACTCATTTCTAAAGCTTTCGTTTCATGTTACACCTTTCATAAACCAAACACTGCATATAATCAACCAACCTAGGCACTAATATCCATGATATTTTCTTTTTTCTCTGGTTTTGCTTCTCACTTCTTCTGAACTTCCTTCCTTGTTTCCCTACGTTTTGGGGCCACTTGGTAGCCAAATAAACTTGCTTCAAGATCCTTTAAAAGCTCTCTCTCCCTTAGAACATTCCCAAGTAAACAAAAAGAAGCAACCACATTTATTAATAAATGGATTAATGGTGAAAATGAAAAATAGATTAATTGTGTGATCTATTGTTGAACAATACTAGAAACAGGAATTGTCCTCATCTTGTTTCACATGGAGAACTCCCTGTAGATGTCTAATGAGCTCCTGCAGAAACAAGATGTAATCTAATTGATCATGCTAACCTATGGCTAGTTCAATCAGATTTTATTGAATAAAACATAGTTAACTGGGCTCATACAACATACTAAGCAATGAATCAGCCTCCTGCAATCTGATGCCTTCCAGACTTAATGCCGACAGCCCTAACGGCATCTAGAAAGTGCCAAGTTAGGCAAGCCTACCATAGATCAAGGGGTCCAACCCACAGTGGCTGAATTTACCTAATGATATGCCAAACCCAAAACTAAATAAATTCTGTTACCACTTGTTTGATTAAGCACATGTTCTGGGAATAGGAACACCTGCAGAGCACATATATTCTTATATATGTGCTCTGCAGGTGTTCCTATTCCCAGAACATCAGATTAGTTACAAACAGAAGGGCTGTATTTGCTCGACAAACTTTTAATGGCTCGATGTGTTTTCGAGCCAGTAAACTGTGCAGTTCCAAAATTGTCAAGCACAGGAAATCAGGAGTCAAGGTGGTTCAATGAATACAGGTTTATTGGATGTTAACACTCTGCAAGAAAATGAAGTACTAACAGTCAAAGCAAATTGGTGGTAGAATAAGAGTCTATAGCAAGGGTGTTAATCATGCGTGCCGGATACAGGCCACGCCCACCCTGGGTCCGCAAGGGCAAAAACAATACTGACACGTCATGATATGGACCGTGATGTGATTGGGTTTGACAGAATTCTGCAGAATTCAAGGTAGGCTGGACTTAAGATCTCTTGTGGGCGCGAAGGACTTGAGACTGATGATGTACTTGACTCCACTCTTGTGTTCAGCCTGGTCAACTCCAACACAACTCCAACACAATATTGGATTTATTTAGTAAGAGAATTGCCGTTGCATGAAGTAGCCTAAGACCTGCCTGAAAGTGTGAATTGAGTCCTTTTGAATACTCAAAAACTGCAAAGAATTTGTCTCCAGTTCATAAGCTCTCATTGTATTTCTCCCATTGACCTTGCTCGTCAGAGGCTGGCTGGAAAGATTGTAAATGGCAATCATGATAAATACATGCCAGTGTAAACCATGTGAAACCATGATAAATACATGCCAGTTGCCAAGTGCCTGAATTTTGATCATATGAGCATGAGGATGCTGATGCAGTTGTAAGAGCAAGGACCGGTCGGAAGTTACTTTTCTCAGTGTTGTTGTATCTTTAAGTCAGAGGTCTCCAAACTTGGCAAAGAATTCTGGGAATTGAAGTCCACAAGTCTTAAAGTTGCCAAGTTTGGGGATCTTTGCTTTAAGTGGTCACTAAATAAATAGTTTTAAGTCAAGGACTAATGCTAGTGATATGTTTGGATCTCATGCCCACATACAACGATGGGGAGGAAGGTTCAAAGACAGAGAAAATGTCTCCTTCATAAACTGTGTGGATATCTTCAACCAAAGTTTACTCACTGCGTAGGTCTCAGCAACTAAGTGGTTAGGCTGACTTTCTTTCTCTTTATCTAATCACGACTTCAGAGGGTAATTAGGACTGCAAAAAAAACAATTACTACCAACCTGCCTTCCATGGAGGACATGTATACTGCACAAGTCAAAAAGCGGGCTGTGAAACTATTTACAGACCCCTCACTCCCTGGACATAAACTGTTTCAATTCCTACCCTCAAAATGACGCTATAGAGCACTGCACACCAAACAACTTGACACAAGAAGTGTTTTTCCCCGAAAGCCATCACTCTGCTAAACAAATAATTCTCTCAACACTGTTCAATTATTTACAAAGTCTGCACTACTATTACTGTTAATCTTCTCATCACTCCTTATCACCCATCCCACACCATTTGTGACTGTATGACTGTAACTTTGTCGCTTGCATCCTTACGATTTATATTGACTTTTCCTAGTATAATTTGATTGCTTATTGTATCCTATGACTATCATTAAGTGTTGTACCTTATGATTCTCGATTCCTGACGAATAGTATCTTTTCTTTTATGTACACTGAGAGTATTTGCACCAGGGGTGGGTTTCTACCAGTTCTGTCCACCTCTATAGAATTGGTAGCTCTGAAGAGCAGCAAACATAGAACCGGTTCTATGTCTGCCGATGTTTTTTCCTACCCGCCCACCCAGGCTCTTACCTGATCTTTGTTTACTGATGTTTCAACTTCAGCTGCTGAACGAGGCACAGCTGCAGTTAAAAAAGCAGGAAAAGAGGGCTGTTTCAAAGGCTGCTTCTCTGCACGCAGCTGCTGCTGCTGATTTACAGGCATGTGGCTCGCAGCGTGCAGGGAAGCACATCATAAATCACCGAACCTCGTAAATCCCAAANTTCTATTCTATTCTATTCTATTCTATTCTATTCTATTCTATTTTGAGGATAGCCAGCAAACCACTTCATCCAGCATCTAGCCGAGAAATGTATACAGGTAGTCTTTCACTTACAACAGTCCATTTAGTGACCATTCAAAGTTACAACAGCACTGGGGAAAAAAATGATTTGTAACTATTTTTCACATGTATGACTGTTGCAGGATCCCCTTGGTCACATGATCAAAATTTGGAGGCTTGGCAACTGGTTAATATTTAAGATGGTTGCAGTGCCCCAGGGGGTCATATGATCCCCTTTTGTGACCGTCTGCTAAGCAAAGCCAACAGGGAAGCCAGATTCACTTAACAATCATGTTACCAATTTAACGACTGCAATGATTCACTGTGACAAGAAAGATCGTAAAATGGTGCAACACTCACTTAACAAATGTCTCACTTAGCAACATAAATTTTGGACTCAGCTGTGATCGTAAGTCGAGGACTACCTGTACATTTCTCAGCTAGAAGTTTCCATGCCACTTAAAAGCAAGAGTTTTCCCCTATTGGTTCACCACTAGCAGTTGAGATTCAGAGACATGGAGGCATGGCTCCAGGCTTCTCTACGTGGAGAATTGGTCTCATAATTATGGGAAATAAGTGGATTTACCCCCTATTAATTTTCTGACTTTCCCCTTTTATTTATTTTGCAAAACCACCTAAACTAGAGGCCACTGTCCTATTGTATTATAAGCATTTCTCCACCCACTGCAACCTTCTCAGCTTTCCCTGCATATAATCAAGGTTGTTTTTAGTAAATAGGGCATGATTAAGTTTTTGCAAGATGTCTTCCCAAAAATCTCAGCTTCATTTGTAACTCCCCCTGCTCAATTCCCCTCCTCCCAACATAAATGGAACACAGGCCAGTTGCTGTTGTCTTTCTCACACAAGCTTCATTCATTTTTTCCATATCCCTCCCAGCTTGTCTCTCCAGCCTGTGACTCACCATGGAGCTCCCTTTCATTTTATTTCTGGCTGACGGCATATCTGGAAAGCAACGAGATTCCATCTGGATGGAGAATGTGAATCAGGAAGAGCCTCTAAAGCTTTTTAAAAGTGAGCAAGTGAGCAAAGTAGGAAAGCCAATAAATTATGAATACGAGATACAGAGTACTCTTAAGTTTGTCATCTGAGAGCAAAGACCTCGCCTTTGATCAAACAGGGAGCATCCATATCAAGGACAGTTGCACATTTTATTTATTTATTGTATTTATTAAATGTATATGCCTCCCATCTCACTGTCGAGTGACTCTGGGTGGCTTACAATGTTATAAAACGTCAAACTCGATTCAATTGAGGGCCGCATCAGGGTTGTGTTTGACCTCAGGGGGCTGGGGTATGTGTGGCCAGGGTGGGCATGGCCAGCATGATGTCCCTTGTGTCAGGGGGGCACCTGTGGGGGCCTGAGCACTCTGTCAGCGAAAATGGGCTCCCAAGCTCCATTTTTGGCTGGGGCGGCCTACTGCAACTCTCTGCCAGTGAAAATGGAGCTTCCTGAGCTCCGTTTTCACTGGAGGAGGCACTGCGGGCTGGTCCTTCGCTATTTCAAGGGTGGACTTGCAGGCCAGATCTAAACACCCTGAAGACCAAATCCACCCTCCCAGGCCTTGAGTTTGACACCCCTGATGTAGAGCGTTAAAAACATTAAGCACTAAATTAAAATATTAACATTAAGAAGACACTGCATAAAAGGGAGCAACATGTAAACAAGGTAGAGGTGGTATCTTCTCCTAATCGACTGATCACTTCCAGAGTGGGAGGCCATTGGGGCCCCAAAGCCAGATTTTCAGGCCCTTTTTGAAGTCCAAGAGGATAGGGTTATCAATAAAGGAGAATGTGTAGCGCAGAGTAGAAAAGATGGGTCCTGGATGTTCTCCAAGCTTGGTTGTTTTCTTGCAGACATTTCATTACCCAAACTAGGTATCATCATCAGTGCTAGTAAGTAGGGTAGTGGTGGGTCTCATCTCAATGGGACCGATGCTCCAAAAGGTGGGAGCCATGGCAGAAAAAGCTCTTCTCCTGGACCCCACCAGCTGGAATTCTTTGACCAACAGGGTCTACAGGTTGCCCCTTCTATTGGAATGAATTGAGTGGGCCAATCCCATTGGGATGAGATGATTCCTCAGATAACATGGACATCTGAGGTAAAGGGCTTTAAAGGTGAAAATCAACACTTTTAATCGAACCCTGAAGCAAACCAGAAATTAGTGCAGTTTGTGCAATGGTGGTGTTAATATGGGTCACCTTGGGTCCCCTAAAACTGTCAGTGCTGTTGCGTTCTGCCAGTTTTAGCTTCCGAATACTCTTCAAGGGTAGCCCCATGTAGAATGCATTGCGGTAGTCCAGTTGAGAGATGACCCGTGACTGAGTGCATGCACTGAGATTGCACAACGATAGGCTATAATGAATTAATCAATTGAATAAGAAGTGCAATTGACATGCAACTGTTTCCCAGAAAAAAAAATGTTGCTCCTAGCATTTGGACTTCTTGGTTGCAGAATCTGTTTCTTTGGCCCAATGTTTGCTGCAGTTCTCACAACTTTCAACCACATTTGGGACCAGAAAGCTAAGCGATGCACTCTTTTTATTATCTTTTTATTTTTGCCAAGGTTGTAAAGTGAATCACATAGTACTTTAAGTGAATCCAGCTTCCCCCATTGATTTTGCTTGCTGGAAACCACCCACGAAGGTTGCATGTGATCATGTGACCCCCAAGATGCTGCAACCATTTAAATACATTCCTGTTGCAAAGTGCCTGTATTTTAATCATGTGACCGCAGGGATGTTGCAATGGTAGAAAGGTTAGGACTATTATAAATAACTTTTCAGAATGCTGTCATAATTTCAAATGCTCATTAAATAAATAGTCATAAGTCAGTCTACATTCTGAAACTCGGAATGCATGATGCAATGAAGTGTTTAATTTTTTCCCAGAAAAATGAAACACCCAGAGCCTGATGCTCATTTAGGGCTGGGAAGGAATGACTTGCCCAAAGTCACCCAGCTGACTCTCATGACCAGAGAAGAACTAGAGTAATGTTTCTTAAACTACACATCTTAAAGTACCAAGGTTGAGAAACTAGAATATTGCAGGGAGTAGTTCTTTCAGGAAAGAAAATCCCATGGACCACTGAAGATATGAATCTCTTTGTACTCTCTCTTGATCTTTGCTGAGACATAAGCAAGTAGTAAAAGATAGCATTAAGACCAGTAGTGGGATTCAGCTGGTTCGCACTGGTTCACATGAACTGGTTGTTAAATTACCTCCCCTCCCGCTATCAAAGTGGATCCTGGGAGTTGCGCTGCAATGGAGAAAGGGGCTGCTTTCCTGCTTCTCCTTTCCTTGTGCCAGGCACTCCATTGCCCATTTCTCCATTGCAGCACAACGCCCAGGGTCCACTTTGATAGTGTGTGTGTGAATAATTTAATAACCGGTTAGTTTAGGATCAGGTTGGGTCATGCCTCCCACAACAGCCAACTTGACCCTGGGTGAACTGATTGTTAAAATATTTGAATTCACGCACTGATGAAGACATTCAGGCTTGGTGTACAGAAGCAGACCAAAATGGGGAACATATTTTATCAACTCACCACCCCATTAATATATAAAATCAGTTTTGTTTATCAATCACCACTTATTGAAAAGCCAACAGTATTGCTACATAGGGACTTTTTTTCCGGGTATTGACACACAATACAGCCATACTTTCTATGGAACATGACTCGGGGGGAATGAACATTGCTTTCTCTCTCCCTTATGTACCAATATGGAAAAAAATCCTCAAAGGATATTTCAGATATGGAAAAATCCCAACCTTTTGCTTCTGTTACTTCACTTATGATGAAAATAGCACAAAGGCAGATCTGCTATCTGCATTAACACAACTTCTATTCCTAACTGTACTTTAAAATAAAAAGTAAATCATTATGAGTGAACCATATTTACATATGACCTTGCTTCAAATGACATGCAAATATATTCTGCTAAGAAACTAGGCCTTTTAACTTGTTAATATGTTTTAGATTTTTTAAAAAAAAAATCTCAGTGGATAATAGTGAATCCTTTTTAAAATGTATTGTTTTTGAGATTTTAGATTTAGCTGTCTTTGTATTTCCTCTTAAATTTTTGTTGTTGTTGTTACCGTTAATTTTCTATTGTGAAAATTCTAGGTCACAGGCAACTCCATAAATTCTATGCTTCTTTGGTTCTGTTTGTACGCACACACCTTGAAGCCAGCGTAGACTCCTGGCAACCGTCTAGTCACTTGTTCTTTTGGGAGAAGTGTTGTTTTTCATTGAGGTGATATGAGCCTTCAACTGCTTCAACTTTATGCATCCTGCAGATATTTGCAGATATGCATCCACTTCATTTTTTATTGTACCTGATATTTGGTCTGTGTTTCTAAACTCCATTATAGCAATAGCTATCTTAGACATTTTCTTGTGGAATGAGAAACCTACAGGGACATCAAATAGCTTGTTCTTGGCTAATCTCAGAAGCTAAGCAAAATCAATATTAGAACCACATGAGCATTCCAGTGCTGTAGGTAGGCTGGAAAATAAAGAAGAAAGCAGTGGCAAACTACTTCCAAGATAGTCCCAAATGTGCTTTTTCAGGAGTCAACTGGACTTTCTTGTTTTTTCTTTTATAGACATTTCATTTCTCACCCAAGAAGCTTCTTCAGCTCTGACAGGATAGTGGGGAATGAAAGGATTTATATTCCTGGCAGACAGCTAGTCATTTGCATCCTTAGGGGGTCATTGAAGCATTTGGAGGTTTATCTGTGGGTCACCTGAGTTTATCTCAGGGTCACCTGAGTAGTGGATGCAAAAAGAATGCAGATCCTTCCATTCCCCACTATCCTGTCAGAACTGAAGAAGCTTCTTGGATGAGAAGCAAAATGCCTTCAAAAGAAAAAATAAGAAAGTCCACAACCATGACCTGGATGACTGAGAATCTCTACCATATGAATACCAGAGGTGGTATTCAGCAGGTTCTGACCAGTACTGGAGAACCAGAAGCGGAAATTTTGAGTAGTTTGGAGAATCGGCAAATCCCACCTCTGACTGGCACCACCCCCATCTATTCTCTGCCTCCCAAGTCCCAGCTGATCGGCTGGGTCTTCTTTGGTTGCCCTCAACAGGAGAACAGAGCTGGATAGCAGGTTAGTGGGATGGGGAGGGAATTGGATTTTTCAATAACCTTCCCCAAGGAATGGGGACGGAATGGAGATTTTGTAGTATCCTTCCCCTGCCATGCCCATCAAGCCATGCCCACCAAGCCAAACCACACAACTGGTAGTAAAATTTTTGGAATTGTACCACTGATCTCTACACTTCCAAGATAATTGTGTGGATGCAATTCCCAGGAATCAAAATTTAACTGGAGGGCATCTTTGTGTATCTTTACATATTAAAAATTATACTTTAAATATAAATGATCTCATCAGAATGGGAAATACTGCAGCTGAGTGTTTTGTGCATCCTTCTTCTCAATAAAATCTGGTGTGTATCCCACATGAAGCTTTGTGCTTTCCTTGTGCTTTCTAGCTATGATCTAAAGTCACAGGCAAAAACTTCATGGGCAGGATTGTATCTGAATTTTTTTTTTAATTTAATATATTGCTTTTTGATTCAGGAAGGTTGGCAACACATTCAGCATTATCAGAGAGTGTGGCTGGGTTGGAAATTGCCTCCACATTTGCACTCAGGACCCTTTTGGCAATTAGGAGCCAGTATTTGAATATGTATTTGTTTATTA
Source organism: Laticauda laticaudata (assembly GCA_004320025.1). Taxonomy (NCBI): domain Eukaryota; kingdom Metazoa; phylum Chordata; class Lepidosauria; order Squamata; family Elapidae; genus Laticauda; species Laticauda laticaudata. The sequence continues at coordinate 9,833 of BHFT01029715.1, read as the reverse complement.
ATTTTTTATGCCAACCACCTCACAGTTGGAGCAACTCTGAGCTTAGAAGCCCTCCTAAAATTAGTTAATGCACAAATTACATGCATCTTTAGTGATTTTAAGTTCCTTCAGCTCCTTGGCTTTGCATGTCTCTCATATTACAGATTAAGACATGAAGTACAGCTTGTATTTGATAGTATAGCAATAGCAGCATCACTTAGATTTTTATATATAAATATCACTTCACAGTGAAGTGATATACATACACACACACACACACACACACACACACACATATACTTCACAGTGCTATACAGCCCTCTCTAAGTGGTTTACAGAGTCAGCGTATTGTCTCCAACAATTTGGGTCCTCATTTTACCCACTTTGGAAGGATGGAAGGCTGAGTCAACCATGAACAGATCAGGATCAAATTTCTGGCAGTCAGCAGAGTTAGCCTGCAATGCTGCATTCTGACCAGTGCACCGCCCAAGTTCTTGTTTATCTGCACTGAGATTTTCTTGAAGCTTTTATTTTGTGCTGATGTACTTCATCCCAGCAGTAAAATGGCACATGAAAAGGACAAAACAGAATTTGCAAGGTAGTTTAGGATCTCATCTAGACCACTTAGTCATCTATTCCAATTCCCTATCCTTCTCATTTTTCAGAGGTGGGTGGGTGTCAGCCAACATTCAGCATTTTATGGCCAGTAAGCACATTTGGTCCTTCGTGAATTATTGGTTTTGGATAGGGATCTTCCTTCCAATCCCCGAAAAAGTAGTTTAACTTGGAATGGAACCTGTGCTTGCTGATTGCTCCCTTGTGTGCACTGATAACTCATATTTAATCATCAGAAAGAAAAGGAATGCTTGTGTAGCATATTATTGAGATGCCAAAGTCTTCAGAAATCTTTTTTTAAATCATTTTTCTAAACAAAATAGTGGTTCATATTTAAAAAATGTTTTAGGAAACTTCAGTAGCCTTTAGTAAGTATTCTTATTCCCCCTGCTGGCCATGTCTAATTTTGTGCTAATTATTCTCCACAGGCTTAATTATGGGATTATCAAATTGCTTAGAAACTGAAAAGATAAAACTGAAAAGTCCTGGTAGAATAAACCAAAAAAATCCATCTAAGCCACCGGTCACAGAGTTTCAGGAAAGAATACTGCATGGATTTCTCTTGCATTCTTTCTTCATATCAACCCTGTAGGATATACAGTATTATCCTAAGATTTGACAGCTGAAGGTTATCCAGCAAAGCTTCATGATTGACTGAGGAACTGAAATTAGAATCACATTCCTCCCCTGGGACAGCCATTCAGCTTGTCTATGCTGCCTGATCTCTGGAAAAGGTTCTCATGCTGGAAAAGATGGCAGGAAAGAGAAGAGGAGGAGGACCAGGAACAAGGTGAAGGGATTCACTTATGGTGTTGATGAGTACACCTTTAGGATACTTGAAAAAAGCAGGTCAAGGATATGTTGTTATGGAGAAAATCTATATCATGACCTGGAGTTTATAATTACTTGATGGCACAGAATCAATCAAGACTGCCTGAGGATTATGGAAATTGCATCTGGGTAATGCCAGATTTGGGGACTGTTTGATCGTAACAACATTGTTCAGCTGTTAAGTCATGTCCAACTCTTTGTGATCCAATGGGTCATAGCATACCAGGCTATGATCCGCTGTCTCTTGGAGTTTGCAGAAACTTATACCCACTACGTTGATGACACTCTCTCACTTTCTGCCATCCCCTTCTCCTTTTGCCTTCAATCTTACCCAACATCAGGGTCTTTTCCAATGAGTTATCTCTTCTCATTCGGTGGCCAAAGTATCTGACCTTCAGCTTCAGTATCTGTCCTTCCAAAGAACAGTCAGGTTGATTTCCTTTAGAATCGACTGATTTGATCTCCTTGTAGTCCAAGGGACTCTCAAGAAACTTCTCCAATATTATAATTTTAAAGCATCAGTTCTTTGCACTCAGCCTTCCTTATGGTCCATCTCTCACATCCATACATTACTACTGGGAAACTCATAGTGTAGCTTTGATTATATTAAATTTAGAATAAAATAACAGAGTTGGAAGTCTTGGAGGTCTTCTAGTTCAAGCCCATGCCTAGGCAGGAAACCCTACACCACTTCTGACAAATGGTTATTCAACATCTTTTTAAAAACTTTCAGTGTTGGAGGATTCACAACTTCTGGGGGCAAGTTGTTCCACTGATTAATTGTTCTAACTGTCAGAAATTTTTCCTTAGTTCTAAGTTGCTTCTCTCCTTGATTAGTTTCCACCCAATGCTTCTTGTCCTGCCCTCAGGTCCTTTGGAGAATAGCTTGACTCCCTCTTCTTTGTAGCAGCAGATATTGGAACAATGCTATCATGTCTCCTCTAGTCCTTCTTTTAATTAGAATAGACATAGCCAGTTCCTGCAACCGTTCTTCATATGTTTTAGCAACGTTTCAGCAGAATCTCATCTGCCATCCTCAGGCTTCTGTATGGAAGTGTGTCTCACAGTTCCTGGATCCTGGTTTCAAATTTGAGGCTGGTCCATTCTGATTGGCTGTGAGCCTGGCATTAGCCAGGGCTCTGGATTCGAATTCTTCCATAAACAGGTTTCAATGACGGTGAATTGAATTGAAGGAGCCCCTATGGATCACCACTGTCACCCGTCATTGCAAACCTGTTCATGGAAGAATTCGAATCCAGAGCCCTGACTAATGCCACCCACAAACCCAAAACTATGGCTAAGATACATCGATGACACATTTGTGATTTGGCCCCATGGAAAAGAAAACCTAAACATTTCCTAACACACCTAAACAACACACACCCCAAAATCAAGTTCACCATGGAAACGGAAATAAACAAACAACTACCATTCCTAGATGTACTAATCTACAAAAGAACAAGATGGCACACTGGGACACACCATATACCAAAAAGAAACACACACCAACTGCTACCTCCAATGCCCAAATCCCACCACACCCAGCACAGATAAATTCCGTGGTGAAAACACTAATTACCAGAACCAAACGCCTGGCAGATAAGACACATATAAAGACTGAACTATGCACCCTGACTGAAGTATTGACAGCCAATGGCTTCCAAAAAAACAAAATCACCAATTTGATCCACAAAAACCACCAAGACATAACAGAGACCTAGAACACCAACAGACCTATGGAAACAGCTGTCTTGCCCTACATAAGAGGTACTACAGATAAAATCAGTAAGATACTACACAGGCATCACATCCAAGACTGCCTTCAAACAGACAAAAAAAGAGCAGCCATCCTGAGGAACCCCAAAGACAAAATTGACCTGGAAAACCAAGCATATACAAAATTCCCTTACATCATGCCCAGCCACATACATTGGACAGACAATAGAAGAATAAGTACCCGCCTAGATGAACACAAAAATGCAGTAAAAAAGCTCGAACACATCCTCCTCACTAGTCCAACACATGAAAACCACAGGTCACAACATCAACTTCAGTGGCACTAAAACCCTAGCCACAAAAGAAAAACCCCAACCACAGAATCATCAGAGAAGCCATAGAGATTGAAAAAAGAACTGAAAGCATGAATAGAAGAGATTGATTCCACCAGACTGTCAATCATTTGGAAGCCTGCACTCTCAAATAAGAAAGATCTCCACACCACAAGCCAGGCAAACACCGTGGCACAAACAGACTCCTCTGATAGCTCCAACTCAAAACACCCCCCCCAGGCACCCAGGTGAAACCCAGCTTGCTAATGAAGAGCAGCGCTCCTTTCACACGAGCCAAGCTGCACTGAAAGCCTCCAACACAAGAACAGAGGGTTGCCAGCCAATCAAAGCCACCAAAACAGACAGAAGAAACCAGAAACACCAATCAATCAAACTCCAAGTCCAATGAACACAGACCCAAGGCTCCTAGCCAATCAGAATGACCAGCCTCAAATTTGAACCAGAACTAACTTAATACAGAAGGCTGATGATGGCAGATGAGTTTGCTGAAACGTTGCTACAAATTTAACAGAACTACAATGAGCTACAACTTTAACAGAACTACAATGACGTGGATAATACCCGAAAGGAAAGCTAAACAGCACAAATGTAAATACCCGCGAGAGCTATAAAAACACACACACACACACACACACACATTATATATATAATATTATATATATATATATTATATATAATATATATATATATATATATAATATATAATATATATATTATATTGTATAATATAATATATATTATATATATATATATATATATAATATATTATTTATATATAAATATAATATATATATATATATTTGTTGTTTAGCTTCCTTCGGTATTATCCACGTCATTAGTTCTGTTAAAGTTGTGCAACGTTTCAGCAGATCTATCTCCTCATCAGCTTCTGTGTAGATGTGGTCTCACAGAAGCCTGATGATGGCAGATGAGATCCTGCTGAAACGTTGCTACAACTTTAACAAACTACCAATGACGTGGGATAATACCCGAAGGAAGCTAAACAGCACAATGTAAGTACCCGCGGAGAGCTTAAAAAAACAATATATATATATATATATATATATATATATATATATATTATATATATATATATATATATTATATATATAGTGTGTGTTGTGTGTGTGTGTGTGTGTGTGGTGTGTGTTGTGTGCGGTGTTGTGTGTGTGTGTGGCTGTTCAGCTTTCTTCGGGTATATCCCACGTCATTGTAGTGCTGTTAAAGTTGTAGCAACGTTTCAGCAGAATGTCATCTGCCATCATCAGCTTTCTATATGGATGTGGGTCTCACAGCCTTTGGTTTTAAATTTGAGGCTGGCTATCCTATTGGTTGGGAGTCTGGTCTGTGTTTATTGGACTTAGATTTGATTGATTGGTGTTTCTGGTTTCTTCTGTTCTGTTTTTGTGCTTTGATTGGCTGGCAACACTCTGTTCCTGTGTGTGGAGACTTTCAGTGCACTTGGCTTCGTGGAAAGGACGGCTGTTATCTATTAAGAAGCCAGGTGTTCATCTGGGTGCCTTGGTGGGGGGTGTTTGAGCTGAGGCATCAGAGGAGTCTGTTTGCTCAGGTGTTTGCCTGGGTTGTGGTGTGGAGATTTTCTATTTGAGAGTGCAGGCTTCCAAATGATTGACAGTCTGCTGGAATCATCTCTTCTATTCATGCTTTTGCAAGAGATGTTTCTTGGAGGACATTCCCCATTATCATTCCATCTGTAAGCTTTGGAAGCCATAATTTACTTAGAAGCTTCCATGCTGCCACATTTTAGTGCCTGGGAATTTGGGAGGGGGGGATCTCATAGAGAGGTAGAAGTTTAAACCTAACAATATTTTTCTTCTGAGTCAAGGACAAGTAATCCTGCACCTGGAGAGGAGTGTCTGGAGGAATGTCTCCAGTTGCAATGATGGTCAATTGGACCATGTGGTGGACTGGTGAGTGCAGGGAATGGGTTTTTTATTTTCAATTACAAAAGGAAAACCCAGAACCCTCAGATTTAGGTTTTCCCAGATGTGCCAGTATGACTTCTCTTATAAATTCTTACTTGGATGAACTTTGTTTCTGAGTGCTGAATGAAACGGAGAATGCTTTTGTTGAATGCTGACACCATGCACCGTATGAAACCTGGCTTTTAACAGTTTATTTTAATTTATTTTAAATGCATCTGGGGTTTGACTTTATATACTATTGCAAACTGTTGAGAGTGATCTTCATTGGTATACTAATATGTAAGAATAAGAAACACATAAATAATATGTTGAAGCCAATTTTTTAAACAACTGGTTCTGTGGGCGTGGCTTAGTTGGTGGCATGGCTTGGTGGTCATGTGACTGGCTGGGCGTGGCCAACTCAATATCACTCACATCGAGGCACACATCTCCTCACCTGGNTATAACTTTAAATAGTCACTCCACACAAGCAAAGTACCAGCAAAGGAGGGGAAAAAAACTCCAGAGAAGTTCCTGAGACAAGAAGTCTCGTCCTGCCAAGAATGTAATAAGGGTTAACGAAGAGGCAGTTTCTGTAAGCAACACCAGAATGTTTCCTTCCTGCCTTCCTTACAGGATTAGACCAGTAGTTTCTTCTCACAACCGGTTCTCTGAACTGCTTAGAATGTGAACAACCGGTTCTAGAAAATGGGTGCGAAACTGTATTATCCCACCCCTGGTTGAAGCTGTTTTGATTCAACAGCATAGAGAGCTAACTGCACTGGGTCTTTGCCTAACCTGTTGCTATTTCTGTCAAAGCTCTGTATCACTTTGAAAATTGGTTGAAATCAGAAGGAAATCTTCACATTGTCATATGCAGTTTTTTTCCAGATCTAGATCCAGATCTATGTTTGCATTTTTATCCACATTATTCAGAGAGAGAGAGAGAAAAGAAGGAGGAGGAGGAAGGGAGGGAGGGAGAAGGAGAAGCTTGCAGAAGTTTGAGACAATATGTACATGATCACAAAGAGACTCACTGAGCAACACAAGTTGAGGTTGTATCAAAACTAGTTTTATTGCTCTCTCTCATTTTCTCCCTTTTTAACAACATACAATATTTCTTTCAAAAATCTCTGCAACTCTTTTTCCCCCATTCATTGAGTCGATGCCACTGATTGAAAAGAATGTAGGAGGGGAAGGTTGTGCGTGTAGAAAAAGAGTGTATACATATTATGTGCGCATAACACAGGCCTTCAGTTGTGCCATTAAGCTCACAAGCACTTGATCCTGCCAGCTAAAGTATGTAGAAATGGCCAAGTGGCAAGATTCTTCTATTGTATTCTCTGGGGAATTCTGGGAATTATAATCTGGGAATTTGGGCAGCATTTTCATCTGACAAAAGTCGACACAGCCCTTCCGCAGGGCTGCCTAGTTTCAAGTAACTACAGCAGCTTAGTAGTCCCTGGCAGGTGTGAGGCAGTTCACAAATACCTGATAAAAACATGGCATTATAATTTGTCTAGATCTACAAGATAACAAACCATTGTGTACAGTTTCTGTTTCCTGTGCCCTTGGAATCCTACAGACTGACACAATTGCAACACCTTCCACCTTGTGGTAAAAACATAACTGAAGTGTGAAGTGTCCCAGACCGAGTGAATTTAAAACCACATTCCTTGTGTGGTGGGTCCAGTGTCTCTGTGCTGAAAGCATTGAATGATTCTTTAAAACAGGACCTCAGGAAGTAAGTCCAGAGTGTAAGGGAACAAGGTTGATCAAATCCCACCTTTGCCACAAATCAGAAAGGAAGAAAGATGATTCAAGGTTGGAACTCTTGACACCTGAAATAAACAATCAGACATATAATTTTCAAGTTAAAGTCCCACCACCTCCATGTAAATATCTTTAAATTTTTGTATTAAAACTTGCTATTTGAGTCAAGTTGCATGGGGAAATCAATAGGAATTTCTTGGCTTTTACTGGGAATGGATAAAGCCTGGGCATGGAATTTGATGGCAATGATGTTTGATCTTTCTGCATATCAGAGAAGTCATTTTGAGGTTTGGAAGGAAGAGGAGCGAAAATACATTTAATGGACAAATTAACTTTGGCATTAAAAGATAAAGAAACATCGAATGTATTACGACCACTGGAACTGCTGGTACGAATGGATAGACAAGACAGATTACACAATAAAGGGCAAAAGAAGATATGTTATAATTGTAGTAGTGATATATATATATATAATATATATTATATATATATACATATATATATATATAATATATATATATATATATAATATATGATCTGTGGTTATTCGGAGTTTTCCCACGTAGAATTGGAAGTATCTAGGCAACGTTTCGATGAAGTCTCATTTCATCATCTCAGGCTTGTTTCTTCAGCTCTGTGCTTCTCAGCACAGAGAAGCACAGAGCTGAAGAAACAAGCCTGAAGATGATGAATGAGACTTCATCGAAACGTTGCCTAGATACTTCCAATTCTCGCGGGAGAAACCGGAATAATCAGGAAACAAATATATCTATCTATCTATCTATCTATCTATCTATCTATCTATCTATCTATCTATATATAATATATATATATATATGTATATATGCTTTTAACTTCCTTTGGGTATTATCCCACGTCATTGTAGTTCTGTTAAATTGTAGCAACGTTTCGCAGAATCTCATCCTGCCATCATTCTGCTGAAAGTTGCTACAACTTTAACAGAACTACAATGACGTGGGATAATACCCGAAGGAAGCTAAACAGCACAATGTAAGTACCGCTGCGAAAGCTTAAAAAAAAATATATATATATATATATATATATATATATATATAATATATAATATATATATATATATATATATATATATATATATATATATATATATATGTTTTTTTAAGCTCTCGCGGGTACTTAATGTGTGCTGTTTAGCTTCCTTCGGTATTATCCACGTCTTGTAGTTCTTTAAAGTTGTAGCTCATTGTAGTTCTGTTAAAGTTGTAGCAACGTTTCAGCAGAATCTCATCTGCCATCATCAGGCTTGAATGCCTGATGCCTGAGCTTGAATGCTTGAATGCCTGAGATGGCAAATGAGATTCTGCTGAAACGTGCTTAACAACTTTAAATGCACAACTACAATGACGTGGGATAATACCGAAGGAAGCTGAACACACACACACACACACACACACACACCACACAAACTAATATATTCATATCAAAGATTAATTGTACATATGACATAAAATAAGGTTAAAAATAAGGTCCACAACTGTTGTGGATGAAATTGTTTTTGTTTGCTGATTTTTTCTTTCTACTCTTTTTTTCTTTGTTTCCTTTTCCTTTCTCACACTTATGTACATGTTGTTTGTCTATTTTAATTGTAAATTTAATAAAGTTTATTTTAAAAAAAATAATTTAAATAGCATGATGGAGATTAAATTATTTCTCCTATGAACATTATTTTTCATTTTCACTTACAATTTCATAGAGAACTCTTTTTCTTCCCTTGCGAGTTGCTCATGTCAATGTCTTCTTTTTCCTAAGAATATTGTTTTAAAAGATTATAAGGTACAAATGTTATTCAACAAAATGAGAGGCATATTTCTTTATCTAACATTATATGACTGCTGCAAAAGGCTAAAATGTTTTCAGGATTTAGGTCTGAATGAAAGGTGCATAATCCAGGAATGTTTGTCTTCTGGATGCAAAGATTCCATTCCACAGAATATCCTTTTATCCAAATATCCCAACTGGTTAGAAACTAAGCCAATCTGGATCTGATTGATGTCTAGATGGGACAACTACCATGTACTCTACATAGGTTGAATCTTATAGTTCGCTGTTGAATCTGGGACAGGTATGACTTCAATAAAGATTCTTGTTCTAATTAAGCCCTTACTTTAGCAGCACAGTGTCAACCCTGAAGCTGGCCTCACTGAGGCCATTTTGAAGCTTCAGTGTCACCACACTGGAGCTGAGGGATAGGGAGGAGGGAAGAGAAGGGAATAGAAATTGCTGGGCTTTTGTAGTCAAAACAAAATGGTTTCTCCTGTGAACCAAGGACATTCCAACAGTTGGCTGGAGAGAGGCGGAGGAGAGAAGTAACCAGGCCACCGGCTAGCACCTAGATTGGACAATGTGATTGGGGGAAAGGGAAACTTTCACTTTTTAATTAGGGGAAAGCGGCAGGAATTCTCAGTCGGTTTTCATCAGATCTGTGCAAATATGATATATCCAATAAAACTATTCTTTGAGGAATCTACCTCCCTCGGAGTTCTGTTTGCTTTGGGTGTATTACTTGGAACGCTGACACATTGTCTTCCTGCACATTGCTGACTTCTCTATGCTTTGATTGGTCTTTTATTTTGCCTTCTGGTATACAGATAGTCCTCAACTT
>BHFT01029714.1:0-11749 GCA_004320025.1 Laticauda laticaudata | reverse complement strand
ATGCATAGCGTTTTCCAATGGATGGCAAGCTTTTTTTTAACATTTTACATCCTCTTTGCATCCGTAAGTGCAGTGGAACTGGACTTTGTTTCAATATTTTTAGGTATCTGAGGTAAGTTTGCTTTCTGTAGAAATTGCTTAATTTTTTCTTCTTGAATATTCTCTTAAAAGTACAGTTTTCCATAGCATTGTATAATTTTTTTCTTGTTGCTTCTGCTGTTTGTGTTAACACTGGAAGTGTTGAACAGGAATATTGGAGAAGAAAGAGAAATAAAAGCAATGAAAATTAAAAAGGAGGAATATAAATTGCAAGCTTTTGCAGATGACCTGGTATTTATATTAGAAGACCCATTGGNCCAAGATGCAATACACTGAAGGAAGATAACTATGTTAAACTCAAACAGCAGATTATGACAGATTTGATAAAATGGGAAAAACTGCAACTATAACTGATTGGAAGAATATCTACAAATAAGATGAATATATTTCCTAGAGTTTTATATTTATTCCAGACAATTCCTATTCAACTAGGGAAAGAGTTTTTTGAAGATTTAAATAGAATTGTGTTGAAATATATTTGGCAGGGTAAAAAAGCAAAAATAAAATTAAAACTGTTACAAGATGCAAGAATAAGAGGAGGGTTTGCTTTGCCCAATTGGGAGCTATATTACCAGGTAACAAGTTTGATGTGGGTAAAGAAATGGATAACACTAAGGAACACCTAACTGGAATTGTTGCTAAAATGTATGCAAAGCATTTGTTGAGCAAAATTGAAATTTGGGTAATGGAGAATAATCTTTTGGTGGAGGAACAAGTAGGCTTTAGACCAGAGCGATCTACCATAGATAATTGTTTCACATTATATCACTTGGTAACAAGGTATTTAAAAATGGGTAAGAAATTATTTAAGCATTTATTATAAAGGCATTTATTGATCTAAGTGTGGCTTTTGATTCGTTAAACATAAATATCTTGTGGAGGAAACTGATGGTCCTGAACATGGAGCCAGACTCCTTTTTCTGGTTAGGGCCCTTTACTCAAATACCCATGTGAAAATCCGTACTGGCGTAAATGGAGCCCTGTCTAAGAGCATATCTACCAATATTGGTGTAAGAGAGGGCTGCATTTTTGCCCCAATGTTTTTCAATCTCAATTTCAATGATTTACCAGGATTTTTGCATGCAGTAGATTTGCATATGCCAAAGGTTCTTGATAAATTTATTAATACTATTTTATATGCCGATGACATGGTATTAATGGCTCATTTACAAATAGGTCTGAGGAGACTGTTATATAAGCTGAATACCTATTGTACTTTGAATTTGTTAAATATTAATAAAAGAAAATCCAAAGTGTTGATTTTCAACACAAAAAGTAGGAAATAAAATTGGCAGATTAATGGGGAGTTAATCAAACAAGTAAATTCTTACACCTACTTAGGAGTGGTCTTTACTAACACAGGATCTTGGTTTAATCACTTAAAAAGTAGTGCACTAAAGAGCTGAGATAAGCACCAAAAGATTATATAAATTATTTAACCATAATTACTCAGGCACTTTGACCCCTATGTTGAAAAGTTATTTAGGGCAAAAATAGTTCCAATGCTGACATATGGTGCAGAAACGTGGGATTTAAATAAAGCCTCCCCACTTGAACAAACACAGACCGGCTTTTAAAGATACTTATTGGGGACTAATAAGAACCCTTCTGCTTCAGCAGTTAGAGTGGAATTGGGTATCCACTCCTTACATTCCACTTAATAATTAAAACATTTACATACTGGCTAAAGATACAATCAATGTTCAGATAGATTCCCAAACTATGCCTAACTGAACAGTTAAATAAATTCCAATTTAACTCCTGGGCCAGTCAACTCCACACAGCCATCTTAAGACATGGGTTTTCTACCAATATTTATTGTCAAGGCTTCCCAGACAAGTGAAATTTTTAAACAGAGAGTCTTGGATATTAGTGCCCGACTGACATGGAATTATTAGCAAAAAGAGATCTATAAGATGGTTGGCTAAGAATAATAACATCTTCCAATCTGAAAAATACCTTTCAATAGATATGCCACAATTACAGAGAAGAGCCTATACCAGAGCTAGATTTGAGTGACTGGATTCCATTCTAGACATGGGAGCTTCCACCATGTACCATACCATGAGAGAACCTGCTTATGTGGTTCATCTGCCATTGAAGATATTTCCCACATCTTTGTTCAACTGCCAAATATATGCCCCTTTTAGGATTAAATATTTATCATTTCTACTGGAAAGAACAGCCCATTTGGAATCAAACCACAGATTGTTATATTTCCTCTGGGTCTCTAATGTACACATCGTTCATAGGACTGCTTATAATCAAGGCAGAGGTCCCAAGAACAATATATTGAACAATGGTATATCTGCGGGTGATCTATTATCCGATTTCTGACTCCCTGGTTTTCCACATATGTTTTCATTACTGTATTCTTATATATCTAAGTTATTTCTATTTTGTCTTGTTATATATTTACATTATGTTATTGATAAGGTGTTATGACTATTCAATTAAACAAACAATACCACAAAGGAAAAGTAGGTTACTGACTTTAGAAGGCCATGACTTGCTGTTGGGATGGCATGCTTTTCTCTGATATAATGGAACTAAAACACAGGGGTATTTTAGAAGACATTATATTCGAGAGGCATTGTTTTTGAACCGGGAGAAGATAAAAATATTACTTAAAATATTAAGTAATTAAATATTAATTAATTAAAATATTAAATTAAATATTAAATATTAAATTAATTAAAATATTAAGTAATTAAAATATTACTTAAAAATCCAACATGGATATCAACTATTGAAGCTTTTTCTTATCCAATAATATATAAAAAGGAACAAACAGATCTGGTGAGATATTGAATGAAAAGGGTGAACTTAAATCGATGCAAGCGTTGGAAGAACAAGGTGTAAAAATGAACTGGAAAAGTATAAACGTTTATGTTAGATCCAAACTATTTCACTCTAAGGCAGAAGGTATTTACAACAAGTTGACTGATTTTGATAAAATATTGATGGGTACTGATGAAAAGATAATTAAAAAACTTTATGAACATGTATTAGAATTTAAATTGGAGGAGGAACAAGTTAAAGAAAAGATGATTGCTTGGGGAAAATATTGGATTAATGGGATTAATTTAGAAAAATGGTAAAAATTGTGGTCTCAAAATTATAAAATGACAATGTTAACTGCATATAAAGAAAATTTGTATAAGATGTTTTACAGGTGGCACCTACCCTCAACGAGACTTGAGAGAATGTTTAAGAATACATCGGATAAATACTGGAAATGTCATCAGATACCTGGTTCATATTACCATATGTGGTGGACATGTTTGGATGCAAAGAGATATTGGACAAAAATCCACACATGGTTGGAAAAAATAATAAAACAACATATAGACTTTAAACCAGAGATCTTTTTATTCGGAGTCATACCGGACATATACAATAAAGAATTGAAATATTTGATTGTAAATTTTTAACAGCAGCTATAATTGTATTTGCGAAGAACTGGAAAAATGACAAAATACCTATGCAGGAGGAAGTTATTAACTATTATGGGCTGTGTTGAAATGAATAAACTGACATTTGAAATTAGAGAACAAGAAGACAAACAACTTTATATGATATGGGATTTGTTTCATCAATGGTTGGATAAAAAGACATGGTAAGGCAACAGAATAGATAATTTTGTTATAGAAATTTAATAGACTGATACAAAACATAATATAGACATATATAACCATTGAATGACAACATAATATAATATTGATGGAATAAATAGGATAATTAATAATTGATAAATAGATAAGCATACGTTAGTTTGACAATGTGAGGTTGATATAAATTGTGAACAATGATTATGAAAGGATCACACAAAAGATTCTAAACTAACTGACACACTGTATGTACAAAATGGAAGATGGTTTTATGCTTTTTTTTGTATTGTCTGTGTATGTCTGTCTTAAAATAAAAAAAATATTAAAAAAAGAAATTAAGCAGGGGTGTCAAATTCAAGGCCTCTGGGCTGGATCCAGCCCACAGGGTGCTTAGATCTGGCCACAGGGTTGTCCTGAAACATCAAGGGACCAGCCCATGGTGCCTCTGCCAGTGAAAATGGAGCTTTGGAGGGCCGCATATAGCCCTCCCGAGGTCTATTTTCACTGGCAGAAGGTTCCAGGAGGCCATCACAGACAAAAACAGAGTTTGTGAAGGCTGCAGGAGGCCCTCCTGAGCTTCATTTCTACTGAGGGAAGGTTGCAGGAAGCTGTCACAACTAAAAATAGAGCTCAGGAGCCTGTTTTTGTTGGCAGAGCGCTTGGATCACCACAGGTATCCCCGACATGAATGACATTAAGCTGTCCACACACATCTGGCCACACCCTTCCCCCTGAGGTAAAATACAACCCTGATGTGGTCCTCAATGGAATCAAGTTTGACATCCCTGAAATAAAGAATTGAACACAGTTGGATTTTGTTGTGTCATTTCTGGGCTTGAGATTGACATCAATCTTGCCAAATCTTAAAAAAAAATCATAAAGAACCTGTGGAAAGTGGGTATAATGTTTGTATTTGTATGTTTGTGTGTGTGCACATTTGCCAGGAACCATGGAAACAAGACAAGGGATGTGTACATATGTGCCAACATAGATAAGTCAGTGAAAGATTGCATCAGATGTATGCAAGTAAAGGGAAAGAAAGGACACAGTGCATGAGAGAGAAGAAAGTCTGGAGAGAGGGTGAGATTTCCCCTAGCAACTTGTGACTTTTCCATTGACTTTGCTTGGGAGAAATCAGGAGGAACAGTTTGCAAATAATGAACACATTATGATTGCAGGACACTGCAACTGTTTATAAAGACACATGGCTGGTGGGCATCTTAATTGTATTTAGTGAACAAAGGGACACTATAATGGCCTAACCTTTGAGCACTAATCATAAGCCAATGAACCACAAGACTCCTGCACATGCCTTAAATGCTATAAAACTCTAAAGGATAATGAAAATTCCATCAAATGTTCTCTATGTAACAAATACACTCATCATGACTGCTTGGGATTACCTGAGCAAATGATTCAATACCTAGAATCATCCAATGAGTGTCCATATCTCTGCAAATCATGCAGACCCAAACTGGATCTGTTTGAAAGAGTTGATACAATAGAAACACGAATAACATCCCTTGACACCATAGTAGCTTCCCTGGACGCTTTAAAAGAAAAACTATCCAACCTTGAAAAAAAAGACACAATGCAGAAATCTGAACATCCAATAGCTACATACCACATCTCAACAACAACAACAACAACCCAATCCACAACCCAATCCACAAAAAAACATAAATCAGACAAATAATGATATCCCAGTCCTCATCAGAGAAACTGTTGAGCAGGAACGGAAACGTCCAAATGCCATCTCATTTGGTCTAGAGGACATCAATGACAATGATGAAATCACAACTGTCCAAACATCATCAGTGATTATCAAGCATCAACCATCTCCCCTGATGAAATACTTGACATTTCCTGTGTTGGCCGAGAGCTCAAAAACAGAGACAGCTCTGTGGCCCCACGCTTCTGCAGGGTCATTTGCAAAAATTAATCAAGCAAATGAAAATTCATTTATACTATAAATTCACTTGCCAAATGTAATATCAACCATAAGAACCTCTGTTCTCGCCCTGACCTAATCATATAGCAATGTGCCCGCTCCTGTGTACTCTTCACAGAACTGCATAAGCGCACCAATGTTCCTACCGTCTCTGTTCTATTTTTTTAATATTTTTCTTATATGTACCCATTTCATGCATTCATAACTATGTACATACTTATACCTATTATCTTGTAAGCAATTGACAAATCAAAATAAATAAATAAATAAAGCAATTCATTCGGCAATGTTGTGTTTCAAATTCTCTGAACAAATGGTCATAACTTGAGAACTACCTCTATGCTATAGTTGAAAAAATAATAGAATATAAATAAGAAAAAGCAAGTTTATTTAGGAATCAAATTCAGAAATATAAGATAGGGATTAACTGGAAAAGGTTTTATATTGTAATTGAGCATTTACATTTTTTTTTACTGCTGATAGTCACACCTAGAGAAACTTTGCAACTTCAGCATCATCACTTTTAATTATAACAACCAGTTGTTATCTCTTTATATTTAATAATTGACACATTTTTTTTCACTGTGCTTTCTTTCATCAGAGCAAAGTCATAAATATAACATGGATTATGGATGTTTCTTCCTCAATTTTTGCTTATCTTCTTCTAATACAGCCTTCTTCAATATAAGCTCACCATGTAATATACATCTTATTTATTTGCCAACGTGGAATCTGTTTGATGATTCACCATTTTCTCACCAGACTTTTCTAAAGCCCCTGTCCCACTGCACCAACAGATGCAAAGAGGATGTAAAATGTGAAAAAACATTGGAAAATGCTATGCATCTGTTGTGTACTCATTGTGTACATGTTTCATACACTCTATCCTTTGAGCATCCATCCACTGAGATTTCATTCGCTCAAGAAGTTTTGAGCTGCACAGAACTTTATGAACGGATGAACTTTCCACTGTGTACTATGTAAATCCGTGACATACGAGCAACAAACATTCTATGTCCGTTTATCATCCATTAAATGTCCACTGTATCCTCTCTGCATCCTCTGGGCATCCCCTCAACTCACATCCGCTGCAGCTGAAAATGGAAAGAGGGAGGAAACAAAAGGCACATGGAATGTCTACACAGTGTTAGTAGCACGGAAATAGAAAAGAATAGCAGTGAACGGTTTGCATCCTATATACATCCTCTAGGCTTCCTATGAACATCTGTTTAACATCCCCACTACATCCTACCTCTGTCCATTCTTTTCCTTTCTTTTCCATTTTGTTTATGCAAATTTCTGCCACTTTTTGGAGCGGATGACAATGGATGGAGCACCCATGAAATTTTGCTCGTCCGCTGTGTCTTTTTTGCATACGTTTTGCATCCGTCGGCCAGTGGGACTTAAGATTGTCTTTCTGTGACTCTAAAGATATCAACCATTTTTTCTGTGAACTGCATCCACTATGGAAATTGTCTTGCTCTGATATCAGCCTCAATGAAATAATGTTATTAACAGCCTTTACAATTAGTGGCTGTATTCCTACACTAACATCTTATCTATTTATTTTGAGAACTGTTATGAAGATCCAATCAGTCAAAGGGAAGAAGAAAGCATTATCTACTTGTTCCTCCCATCTACTAGTACTAAGTGTTTATTTTTCTACACTTATGTATATATATGGTAAGTCATCCTCTCCCAATGATGAAGAAGAATACAAGAATATTGCAATAATGTACTCTGTGGTAACCCCAGTGCTTAATCCATTTATATATTCCCTAAGAAATAAAGATGTTAAAGAAACTCTGACAAAATTGTTATGGAGAAAGAAAACATTCCAGCATAAATGACTTGAATTTGTCTACTTCCTTAACACATATATTGACTGACTAAAATGAAAATGAATAGATTCCAAAATAGATAAGCAAATATATTTTTTTAATTTCAAAAAATCTTTATTGAAACTTTAAAACATTAAAATACAAATAAATTTTAAAAATAACTTTGAATAAAACTTGATCATCTTTGACAGTACAAACATATCAATTTGTTTTTCAAATACATGTATATACATTCCTAATTTCATATATATAGTAGGAATGTACATAAATATATATACCTATCTATTTCTAATCTGTAAATTTCTGATTCCTATTGTTTATCCACTGATACCATTTTCCCCAAGTTGAATAATATTATGAGTCTTCCTTATTTTTTTAACTCTAATGAGTCTATTTCTGTGCAATCAACAACATTTTGGATTATTAGGCTATTTGTCGGCATGATGTCACTTTTCCAACATTGTGCAAATGAAATTCTTGCTGCTGTAATTATATGAAGGATTAGATATTTTATCTCTTTTGTATGCTTTCCCTTAATGATCCCCAGGAGGAACAGTTCTGGCTTGAATTCTCTTTGGGAATTTGTGATGTCCTATAATAATTTCTGTATTTTAATCCAATATTTTTTTTACTTCCAGACAAAGCCCCCATACATGAAAAGGTACCCTGTTAAGCAAATATTCTATTTCTGTGCAATTTTCCAGAAGCAGTTTGTGATCTTTTATCTGGCACTCTATATATACCTTGATTCTATGCTGCTGGAATTTCTTGAAGCAACATCAAAGTTGTACTCCATATCCATATCTATACATAAATAAATATCATGGACTTTTTTGAAACCCAATACTGGTAGTCCTCAACGTATGACCAGAATTGGGACCAAAATTTCCATTGCTAAGCAAGGCAGTTGTTAAGTGAGTTATGACATTTTTGCTGTGGGTTTTAAGCACCGCAGTTGTTAAGTGAATCATAGAGTTGTAAAGTAATTATGATTTCCCGTATTTACTTTGCTCTTTGGAAGCCAGTTGATAATGTCACAAATAAAGTATATATAAGCCCAGAATTGTACAATTGTCATAAACAATTGTGGTTTTCAAGCAGCCAATTTTGATCACATGAATCTGAGTATGAACATTGTCTGAGCTTGATGAATATACTGTAAATCAGAAGGATCTGATGGATTACATCCCAGAATTCTAAAGGAAATGGCAGGTCACTGTAACCCCCCCCAAAAAAACAGGTTTTAACAGTAACTATTCTAGGAGCCCTGTGTTGGCTCACCCTACACCAGTTGAAGTTTTTGAATGCTCTTTAAGGAGAGTCCAGTGCATCACATTACAAGGTATCATCCCTATTTTCCCATTTCCTGCCATTTCTCCATTGAGCATGAAGCTCTAAAGAGAATATTACTTACATTTAAATAAATGCCAATTTACTGGACTTTATCAATTTCTTGATAATGCAAAAACTTCTACAGGTGATCCATAACTTAAAACAATTTGTTTAATTGCCATTCAGAGTTACAACAGCAGCACTGAAAAATAGTGATTTATAAACAGTCCTTATACAAAAACTATCATGGCATCCTTATAGTCATATGATCAGGTTTCAGGTACTTTGGCAACCAGCATGCATTTATTATAGATGCAGCATCCTCTGGTCACATGTTCATTATTTGTAACCTTCCCAGCTGGCTTCCAACAAGCAAAGTGCAAAATGCAGATTTGTTCAACAATTATATGATTCACTTAACAACTGCAGTTATTTGCTTAACATCCATGGGAAAAACATCATAAAATCAGGCAGGACTCACTTAACAATTGTTTTATAAATTATGGTTCTAACTGTGGTTATAAGTAAAGGCCTACATATACTGGATTTCATTAAAAAAAGCAAATTAGAAACTGAGAATATATTAAGATGTCAAAACATACAGTCAGTGATAACTGTTATATACAGCACTCATGGAGTTTTGGTGTTGCCATATACTCAAAAATTCCAATAGCATGGTATATGTGCAATGCCAGACAGATAGATCATATAATATTTCTGAAAATTGCACAGCAATAAAATATTTACTTAACTACTTCAGAATCAATTATATGTTTCATATATATCATTGGATTGAGCACTGGGATTACTACAGAGTAAATTATGGCAATATTCATGTATTCCTTTCATCACTGGTAGAGGAAGGCTTAGCATATATGTAGATAATGGTAGAAAAGTAAACATTTACTGCTAGCAGATGGGAGGAACAAGTAGAGAATGCTTTCTTCTTTGACTAATTGGATCATCATGATAGTTCTCAAATTAAATAGATAAGATATTAGTGTAAGAGTACAGCCACTCATTGTAAAGGTCACTGTCAGGGGTCCAACAAATCCATCCTCATTCAAATCATAAATCTCTAGCCTCATCTCTCACAGTAAAAAAAAGTTTTATTGGGAATAACCATGTTGGTGTTAGCTGGGTGCAGCCGACACTAAAATACATCATTCATTTCCTCCTTGATGTGGTCTTCCCCCGACCCCAAAGATAAAATTGATCTGGTAAACCAAGGCATATATGAAGTCCCCTGTGCATGATGTCCTGCCACATACATTGGATAGACCAATAGAAGAATAAGTACCCGCCTAGATGAACACAAAATGCAGTAAACAAGCTGGAACACACTTCCTCACTAGTCCAACGCATGAAAGCCACAGGTCATTGCGTCAACTTCAATGGCACCAAAACCCGAGCCACTATAGAAAACCCCAGCTATAGAATTATCAGAAAAAGACCTGAAAGCATGAATAGAAGAGATGACTCCACCAGACTGTCAATTATCTGGAAGCCTGTACTCTCAAACAAAAAAANTGAAAGCATGAATAGAAGAGATGACTCCACCAGACTGTCAATTATCTGGAAGCCTGTACTCTCAAACAAAAAAATCTCCACACCACAATCCAGGCATATATGTTCAGGTATTTTCCCACGTCAGTATAGTTGTGCTTTTAAAGTCATAGCAACGTTTCATCAGAATCTCATCTGCCATCATCAGGCTTCTGTATCGTGTTCGTCTGTGAGTCAGATTTTTACAGCCATTTCAGTTTTAAATTAGGGGCTAGCCTACTGCTGCGCCAGAATGGTTTTTTTTTGCCTTCATCCTAAACATATATATAGAGAGAGTTTCTTTTGTTACATCGTAAAACATCATGGTATCAACAGCGTTCTTGGAACTTGTACAGTTTTGGGGTTTAAATATCATAATACATTATATTACATTTGTCTAATATTAAATAATAGCTTTAATTATGATTACCATTCTTATATCTTTATATAATTTATAAACTTTTGTTTTACTTTCTTAAGGATTATTTCAGTTAGGCTTTTTGTCTCCCTTCTTAGTTCTGTTTGTTAACCATTTATACCAATTGTTCCAGATTAAAAAGAATTCAGAGTCACCTTTTTCTTTCAGTTTCATTGTTAACATGTTCATCTCAGCACTTTCCGTTACTTTATGTATTATTAGTTCTTCATTAGGAGTATTTGGGGTTTTCCGTACCTGCACAAAGGCTATTCTGTTGGCTGTTGTAATGTGTAACAATAAGTATTTTACTTCTTTTGGTAATCTATCTTTGATGATTCCTAAGAGGAAAGTTTCCGGTCTGAGCTCAATCTGATACCCAGTCATCTCTTGTAACCAATTTTTGATTTGGATCCAGTATGTCCTGGTCTCGGGGCATAATCACCACATGTGATAAAATGTACCATCAACTTTTTTACATTTCCAAAATTTGGGAATGTTGGGATAAATGTTGGGATAAATTTTTGCCAATTTCATTGGAGCTAAATACCATCTATAAAACTTATAATTTACATTCCATATTTTCTTCCATTCCTCTAATTTTATACTGTATACAAAATTCTGTGCCCATGCAATCATTGTGCTTTTGACCGTTTTCTCTTCCATTTTGAAATCTAATAAATATTTGTATATTTTAGTTATAGATTTTTGTTCCAGTCTGATTAATATTTTATTTAATTGGTTCTGCCCTTTGTCAAAGCCAAAATCTTTTAAATCTTTTTTATATTTATTTTGAATTTGCAAATATAGCCACCAATCAATTATGATTCCATTTTTCTTTAGTTCTTGATTTGATTTTAATTTATCTTGGCTATCTAATAGTTCTTCATAGCTTACCATTTTCCTTAGGTCTAATCTATTTGGATGGATTATGGTTTCCATGGTTGACAGCCAT
>BHFT01029713.1:0-13025 GCA_004320025.1 Laticauda laticaudata | reverse complement strand
GATTGGGTGGGAGTCTTGGTCTGTGTTTATTGGACTTGGAGTTTGTTTGATTGGTGTTTCTGGTTTCTTCTGTCTGTGTCTTCTGTCTATAGCTTTAAAAGCACTACAATGATGTGGGATAATACCCGAAGGAAGATGAACAGCACACACGTGTGTGTGTGTGTGTGTGTGTGTGTGTGTGTGTGTGTGTGTGTGTGTATATATATATATTTGTGCTGTTTAGCTTCCTTCGGGTATTATCCCACATCATTGTAGTGCTGTTAAAGTTATAGACAGAAGACACAGACAGAAGAAACCAGAAACACCAATCAAACAAATTGATTCTCTTCTGAAGTTCTCCAGCCTTAGAAAAATGAAGATGTTAACAAATACATTACAGATTTTGAATAAATTTACACATTAAAATTAATGCAGTAGTGGAAGATTTTTCAGGATACTGAAGAGAACTTTTAATTAATTGGGAAATCTTTGCTTTTTAATATCTAAAAAAGTACTGAATCCTTTAATTTTTATTGTTTGCAATGCACAATCCTAGTAGACACTTTATTTGATTTAGCAGCAGTGATGGACAATGTTTAAAGGGGAACAGAAGTATTCCTCTTTATCTTCTGAAAATCTGGAAAATGTCTCTGATATGGTAGCTGTCAGCCTTCCAGATATTATGCATTCCAGCCAGTAACTCCAAGACAATCATAATCTCAAAGTACTTTTATTAGAATAGAAACTTGGTACCATCTGTGGAATTCCAAAAACTAAAATCCCCCACAGGACCCAACCTACAAACCATCCCGCTTTTCCTCACATTATACGTCACGTGAACCAATCCTCCTTCAGTCTCAGTTCTTGCTGTGCAATTCACATGACCTTGAATTATTAAAGAATCTATTTTGTCTACTGAGATCTATTCAAACAACATCAGCCCCTCCATCTTCCACAGCTGTGTGGCAGCTTTTAACAACAATTCCAAAGCTGACAAACATCCCCTTTTTAAGAAATTCACCTCCTAAAAAGAAACATAAAGAAAACAAATACAAACAGGGGTAAATATTATGTCCTAACCCATCTCCCCCCTCCAAGAAGGCCCTTTGGCTTGTTGGGAAATTCCTCATGAAATTGGTTAACACTAATCTATCAATATGTATATCTCAACTTTTTACCCAAGTTGCCTCCGAGATTGGGTAACCTTTCCACAATACTAACCACCCTCAGTGTAATCTGGAATCGAAGGTTCTCTTAACCTCATAAACTTCTCACCCTGTATGATTAAAGGCGGGGGGGGGGGGTGTCAGTGGCCTTATTGTTGATGTAATAGCCGATTTTAATAAACTACTATGGAACACCAGGTGTATTTTTTCCCAGTCACCAGGAAAGACTTAATTGGACTGTGACTGGATTGATTACTTTTGTTATTGGGAATGGGCCTAAAAATTTTGGGTCCAACTTCATACTAGGGAGTTTCAATCTAAGATATTTTGTTGACAAATATACTTTATCTCCCACTTTAAATGGTGGTGGAGGGATCTAAGTTTGTTTTTTGTACTCCTTAGTAGCTTCCATCAAAGCTTTTTGCTGTATCCTCCCAACCCTTTTTTAATGAGTTCATCCATTCTGTTACAGACATGGATGTAGGGGGTTCTTTCAGTAATTCTGACACAGGGACAAATTCCATGCCCGTATTGATTTGGAATGGAGTCAATCCTGTGCTGCTATGTACTGCATTATTATAAGCAACCTCCGCAAATGGTAATAACTCTGCCCAGTTTTCTTACTGATAATTTACATGGCATCTAATGTATTGTTCCACCACGGTGTTCATCCTCTCTGCTGCTCCATTGCATGCCAGATGGAATGCTGAAGATAATCCTTGAGATGACCCAATAGACTTTAGAAACTCTCTCCAAAATTTAGCAGTAAACTGTACTTCTCTGTCTGAAATTATTCTGCGAGGTACTCTGTGTAGCCTAAAGATATGCTTCATGAAGAGTTTTGCAAGCTTTTTTGCAGATGGAAGTCCTTTACAGGCTGTAAAGTGGGCCTGTTTAGAGAATAAGTCAACAACAGTCCAAATGATTGCATTTTCTCCACTTTCAGGTAATTCTACAATAAAGTCCATTGCAATTTCTTCCCATGGTTGTGTTGGTTCAGCTACTTGTTGAAAGAGGCCAGGGGGGTTTCCAGTTCTGTGTTTCATTGTTGCACAAATTGAGCAGCTTTTTACACAATATTCGATGTCAGGTTTCATTTTTGGCCACCAGAACTGTCTTCTGACTAAATGTCGGTTCTTTAAGAACCCGAAATGTTCTCCCAACCTCAAGTCAAGGCTACCCTTTAGTACCATTATTCTTAGATACATAAAGCTTAGTCTCTTTCCAAGCCAATCTCTCATTCATTGTCAATTTGATTTGATGCTCCAGGAACCAGGGATTGGTGAATAGGGCTGTTTTTAATTTAGTTGTCAATTTGTCTTCTAGGCATCTGGGGTTACAATTGGCTTGGTCTCAAGTAGTTACTTGGCCTGCCAATTGAGCCTCTGATATCATAGTCTGCACCACTTCTTCTCGGTGGCTGTCAAATTGGGGTTTCCTGGATAGGGTATCCACCAATATGTTTTTTTCCTCCAGGGATATATTTCATGTTGAAGTTGAAATGCTTGAAATATTGAACCCAGCGAACTTGTTTAGGTGATAACTTTCAAGGTGCTTTTAGAGCCTCAAGGTTCTTGTGATCAGTCCACACCTCAAACGGCTCTTTCACCCCTTCTAGAAAATGCCTCCAAGTCAGTAAAGCCCATTGTACAGCAAATACTTCTTTTTCCCAGACTGCTCATCTTAGCTTTGTGTCTGTCGGTTTTTTGGACATATAAGTGCAAGGCATCAAACAGTTCTGAGAATCTTTTTGGAGGAGGTCTTCCACAACCACCACAACACTCACATTAGTTTGGACTATAAAAGATCTGGTTGGGTCCGAATGTTGGAGAATGGGCTCAGCTGCAAAGAGGCATTTTAAGGTTTCAAAAACTTTCTAACAGTCCATTGTCCAAACAAGAGGTTGGCTAGGCTTCAGTTTGAGGGGGGGAAGGCTCTGTTTTTAACAATTCTGTCAAAGACCTCAGCAAAAGGAGGAATGAATTGTCCATAGAAATTGGCAAAAACCCCAAAACTTTGAAGTTGCTTGCATGTTTTGGTGGGTTGCCAATCTAGCACAGCTTTCACTTTCCCAGGATCCATCTCAATCCTCTGGTTAGATATTCGGTAACCAAGGTAATCCAACAACTCTTTGTGGAATTCACATTTTGACAGTTTTATGTATAACTTGGTGGCTAAAAGTTTTTTCAGCACTTGTCTGACCAATTTGACATATTCTTCGATGGCTTCGCTGAATATAAGGATGTAATTCAGGTAGACCTCTTGGTACAGGTGCAGATGTTATACTTCATTGATGAGTTGCATAAATACTGCAGAAGTCCCTTGGAGTCCAAAAGACATAATTTGGAATTGAAACTACCCAAAAGGCACTTGAAGGCTGTTTCTATTTGTCTTCCTCTTTTATACGGACTCTGTAGTAAGCTTCTCTCAGATCTGGTGAAGATCTTGCCTTTTAACAGGTGGTTTAATAAGTCTTTCATGTGAGGGAGAGTTTTTGATGCACACACTATTTACACCCCTAAAATCAACACATAATATCAAGCTACCATCTTTCTTTTCTTTGAACAGCATTGGAGTGGCTAATCTAGATTTGGCAGTTTCAATAAAATCTCTGTCCATATTGTTATTGATGTATTTCCTCAATTCAGTTATTTCAGATGGTGTCATGGAATACATCTTTGGTTTTGGCAGTTTTTCCCTGGATTTTAACTTTATGGCACAATCAGTGGCTTGATGTGGAGGTAAAACATTATATTCCTCTTCACTGAATGTTTCAGCCAAGTCTCTGCATTGTCTGGGTACTTGGGGAGCACCTGGGAGAAAGTTTGAGGCTGTGGCTGCTGCTTCAGGTTTTGGACCCTGCTCGAGTGGTGTTTTCTTAATAGGAGGAAGGGGGACAATGGGCTCACCCCAATAATGATTTTCCAGAATCCATCCTCTCACTTGATTGTCATTTATCTAGCCAAGCAAGTCCCAATATGACCAATTCTGACATTCTTGAAGCCACTATAAAGCATATATGTTCATGTTGAGGACCCATCTGCATTTTGATTAACTCTGTCATTTGGATGGTGAGGTCCCCCCAATTAATATCCCATCCACTTGCTCAAATCTGATTGGGCATTTTAGTGGTTTAGTCTTTATACCCAATTGTTCAATGGTAGGGAGGCCAATAAGGCATCTAGAGCATCCAGTATCAATGACAGCTTCTAATTCCCCTGCCTTCCCCATGCTAGGTACACTAACTTCATTTTGAAAGTAAAGAGTATGATGGGAGCACTCACCACAGTGAGTGGTGGTTTTTCCAGGAGATGGTGTTGATCTGGAAGTGTGTTGCTCCTTTCTGTGTGGAGAGGAACTTCCAGGATGTGTCGAGCAAAGTGGCTAGTGTAGGGAGGCTTTCCTTGATTTTTTCTATCCCTGATGGCTGTGCTAGATTTTGATTGTGGTGCTTGTGGAACAGGTGTGGGGGCCAGACAATTGGCTGCTCTATTGCCATCCGGGCCACAATGGTAACACTTTATCATCCTGTTGGGTTGGATGGGAGTAGCTTCAGCAGATTTGGTCAGTGGTCATCTGGCCACAGCTCTCCTAGGCAGGCCTTCAAGTAGGGGTCTTTTTTGTTGGTTGACGTCACAGTCTAATTTAAGGGTGGTGGTATACCATACTTGCAGAGTCTCTGGTATTCCTCTAATGTTACAGGCTTTCTTTAGGTGAATGGCATTTTTAAAATAGTGTAAGATTATTCTTTATGGCCAATCTATGAGATAGCTTGTGATCCTTCTAAAGTCCCATATAAAGTATGATAAAGGTTACTTTCCCTGTTTCATTTCCATTAATTTGTCTTCATTTTATGCCACCCTGTCTGGATTTTCAAATCTGAATCTCAATAACTGAATAAATCCATTGACATCTTGTAGCTCTGGGGCTTGTTCAGAGTGCAACTGGGCCACCCAGTCAGAAGCATCCCCTTCATTCATCCCATTTGTATTACTGTATGCAGTAACCAGATCACACTCTGTTGTGTATTGGCCTCCAAATTGGTCCATATGGGAACAGATTTGAGTGAGGAAATAAGAAAATTGTTCATGGCACCCATCAAAAATGGCCTTGAACTGTATCTGGTGTAGTCTGGGTTGTGGGTGGGGAGGTGGTATCAACCTGGCACCTGCAGGTTTAGCTGGAATGAAAGGAACTTGACAAGGTATGTATCTAGTTTGGAAAGGTTTTATGAGGCCTGGCTGGGTTGTGTCTCTCTGGGAGAGGGGCCTCTGCAGGGTTGCTCCAAGTAGAGGTTGATTTGGTGCCTGCCATGCAGAGGGTGGGTGTTGCCTTACTCTCCGCATGGGTGAAGGGGGAGCGATTTCTGCCTGCTGCCTGTGCAGATCCCTTTGTGGGGAATGGATTGCTGACACCCTTTTGGACCAGGGCATTATTGGCACTGGCATCCATTGGCACTGGATCCACCTCTGGCCTGGATAAAATCCCCACCCTGGAGGGATATTTTCTTCAGGGGGTAAATTTCTTTCTGGGTATTGGGGAGGAGGACTTGGAGGTTGCAACATATCTATTGTAGTCTGCCTCTCTCATCATTGTGGGCTGTCACACTGGCCCTCTCCAACTGACATCAGAGTAAATTCCTCTTCACTTGTAACATTGGGGAAAGAGAAGATGGGCTGTGCCAGGCTCCAATTTGGCTGGATAGGTTGTGGCTTTGAGGCAAAACTTTCCATCTTTAATTGCTGAAATTGTTGTGGTAATTCTGCTAATAATCAGCTCCTCGAATAAATCTGTGGGTTGTCTTCTTGAGAGGGTTCTGATTCAATTTGGGCTTCAAACCTCTAGTCTGTCTCCTTTGCTGTATGTAGAGGGCTTGAGAAAGATTTTTCCCAGTTTGTTTAATGTTGTCTGACAACTTTCCCATGAGTTGGAACATCTGGCCTGGCTCCTAAATCATGTATTTCCTCTGCATATCTAAATGCTTGCATCATCTCCTCTAAGGGGGGATTGAGGGATTCAGCTAATGCTCTGGAACACCCCCCCCCCCGCTCCTTCTTCCCTCCGCATCACCTTCCATGTTGGCTGATTCTTTGGCTTTCTCCATCGCTGGAATAAATCCTACGGTTCAGCAACCCCTTTTTGATCCCCCTTATGGGAATGCTGTGTTAGTTGAGTTTCGGAATAGTATCAGCATTCCAGATATTATGCATTCCAGCCAGTAACTCCAAGACAATCATAATCTCAAAGTACTTTTATTAGAATAGAAACTTGGTACCTTTGTGGAATTCCAAAACTAAAGTTTCCCCCCAGATTTCCCACAAGGACCCAACCTACAAACCAGGCCCTTTTCCCTACATCATACAATATGTGAACCAATCCTCCTTCAGTCTCAATTCTTGCTGCGCCATTCACAATGACCTTGAATTATTAACAATTCTATTTTGTCTACTAAGAGCTACTCAAACAACATCAGCCCCCTCCAATCCTCTGCAGCTGTGTGGCAATCCCAAAGCTATACTCCCAAAGCTGACAGTAGCATCATGGTGAGAAGCCCATGGAACAAATATTTTTAAGGGTTAAGGGTAGGGTCTTTCTCCCTTTCCAATAAAGGGAGATTCCTTTTAAATCTTTAAAAATGCCAAATATAACAAAGACAAGCTCATTTACTGGCTGCCCTGGAGAGTGAGAGGTTATTAAAACTCAGAAAAGGAAAAGGAGACAGAGAAGGGCAAGGAGAAGAATTGTGTTGGGCATAGGTTTCATCAAATATGGCAATTATGTTAGGGAAGGTATTAAGGTGCCTTATTATATTTCCCAACGAGTATTCCCCAGTGAGTTAAACATAGTCTTTAAAGGAACACTTTATATTTTAAACTTGACAAATTTAAGACTTGTGGACTTCAACTCCCAGAATTCCTGAGTTAACATGACTGGAGGAGAAATTCTGGGAGTTGAAGTCCNTTTAAGACTTGTGGACTTCAACTCCCAGAATTCCTGAGTTAACATGACTGGAGGAGAAATTCTGGGAGTTGAAGTCCACAAATCTTAAAGTTCTCAAGTTTGAAGACCCCTGCTTTATATGATTCATGACATATTTCTTAAGATGCTTCTGGACTGCCTTTGCTGTACTTATTTTTACATAGGATAACTGTAAAATCTTTTTACTTTATTTTACTTAATCATATTTTAGGTGTCAAAAAGAAGAACCAAGGTGAGAATTTATTCCCCTTTCCTATAAACTTCCACCGATATATCATGGAATGCACTTTGCAGTGAATGTTACATGATTAACTTTGAAATTAATTCAGTGATTGAGAGAGTACTTTCATATTCTAATTGAGAGAAAATTAATTCACATAGGATTTATTGCAAGCAATAATATAATAGTGTTAACTATTAACAGTGTTACAAACAATGTTACTCTGGGTCCAATACAAAAAGTAAGTAGCCAGGAAACTATAGCCATCTCTGAGATCAATCAGATTATTTCCAAAATCATAAATAAAGGATTGTGGATTTAACACCGTTCTTAATGAGAAGCTGGTACTTCCACAATTTACGATGATACAGAAATTTCAAAAATAATTCCTGTCAATTTTACTTTTCTTATATCTTGAACCAATTCAATGAGTTTAACTCCTGATTTCTTCATGAATAATTTCCTTGCCAAAAATACCTAAAGCCCCTGTCACACTGCACCAACAGATGCAAAGAGGATGTAAAATGGACAAAAAAGCTTGCCATCCGTTGTTAGGACGCGATGTACTCACTGCCTCCATTTTGCTTCCTCTCTATCATCCAGCATCCGTCTATTGACATTTCATCCGCTCCAGAAAGTTTTGAGGTGCCAAAAACTTTTGCGCAGAAAATGTATCCAATTTGTCCGTTCTGCATCCGCTACGCATCCGCTACGCATCCGTTCTGCATCCATTACGCATCCGCTATATCCGCTAGGCATCTGCTGTGCATCCGCGCAACTCACATCCGCTCGGACGCAGGGAGGAAGCGAACAGACGCGGAAACGGAATGCAGAATGGATGCAGAATGGATGGCCTCGCGGAAACAAAGGCATTTAAAAACGGAAAAAACGTTCGCAAAGGGGACCTATCTCGGATATTAAGTGATGTCTACAGGATGGCCTAGAGGATGCCTAGAGGATGTCTAGACGATGCAAAGGGACACCTATACTGGCCAATAAAAAGAGGAGAGCAACACATCTGGATCTCACTTTCAGAACAGCACCCTGCGGTGGCGGACCTCGGCAGCCTTCATCTGCCTCTTCCTCTTCCACAGCATCCAGTCATGTCCACCGTGGATCATAACACAGTCCTTTTGGCAGCACCATCCTTCTGCAACAGTGCGAAGCCATCTGCAGGCTCTGTGAACTCTACTACGGGAAGAAAAAGGGGCGGCCAAGAAGCATCTGGGTACGAAGATGGTTTGCCAGAAGAGCAAGAGACAGACGTGTACAAAAAGCTGATGGTGGAGCTCAGGAGGCGAGACACTCCGGCATTCCAGAACTTCATGAGGATGCCTCCAGCCATGTTTGACGAGGTTGTGCAGCGCCTGACACCCAGGTTGACCAAGCAGAAACACCAACTTCGGCCCAGCCTGGAACCTGGCTCAAGGTGGGCACTCACTCTGCGCACCTGGCCGCAGGGACCACCTACAAAAAGCATGCAGTACGGTTGGAGGGTGCCACCCAACACCATCAGCATTGTGGTCAGAGAAGTGGTGCAGGCCATCATTGAAGAATACAAGGAGGAGCTCCTCCAGTGCCCCTCCACTGAAGAAGGATGGAAGAAAATTGCAGAGCAGTGGTATCAGAGGTGGAACTTCCCACACACCGTTGGAGCCATCGATGGCAAGCACGTGGCCTGCAAAGCACCAGCCAACTCAGGATCCACTTATCTCAACTACAAGGGCTTCTTCAGCATCGTCCTCTTCGCCATGTCGATGCTGACTACAAGTTCATGTACATCGATGCTTCAGGCTAACGGGTCATCTTCAGATGCCCGTTATACAACGCCAGTCACCTCAAGGAGGGGCTGGAACGCAACCTCATCGTGGGCTTCCCAGATCCAGACCCCCTTGCCCAACGACACGCAAGATGTGCCCTATTTCATCGTGGGGGAGGACGCCTTCTCCCTCAGAGCCTACCTCATGAAGCCCTACACTTAGACTCCTCACCCGTGAAGAGGAGGATCTTCAACTACAGGCTGTCCAAGGCAGGCGGGTGGGGAGAACGCCTTTGGCATCCTGGCCAACAGGTTCAGGTACTTATCTCACCACGCATGCAGCATCACCCACAGACCGTGAGAGAGGATCATGGAAGCTTGCTGCATCCTGCACAATCTCATGCGCACCCACTAACCAGTCTTGCA
This sequence comes from Laticauda laticaudata, assembly GCA_004320025.1. Classification (NCBI taxonomy): domain Eukaryota; kingdom Metazoa; phylum Chordata; class Lepidosauria; order Squamata; family Elapidae; genus Laticauda; species Laticauda laticaudata. The sequence continues at coordinate 3,496 of BHFT01029713.1, read as the reverse complement.
GAGCAGGCTCGTGGACCTCCAGCAAGGCAATGGGGACATGAGCCTGGGATGGAGGCAACGGGCGAAACCTGAATAGACACTGAGGATGTGCAAGGCCCCCAACAGAGCCTCAGTGAAGGGAGAAGGCAGCGCAACCTCCTGAAACACTGGTGCAACTCCCCAGCTGGAGCGGTGGAGTGGCAAGACAGGATGACAGATGCTTAATGGATGCCTTCCTTCAGCCTGTCTCATCACACTGATGAGATTGGGCCATGTATGTTGAGCTGGCCCTACAATGAACAGGCATTTAATAAAGAGTTGTGCTTATGTTGACATTTGTGGTGGATGTTGATTATATTGTTATTGGATAATAAAGGCCATAGGTGTGGCACCTGGGAGGGTGGACCATACAGTCCCACTATGCTTGCAACTGGAGGTTTATCTATCCCACAGCTATTACCCATTCCAAAGGTATCCCTGCCCATCCCATAGCTATTTAACCCATCCCACCAAGCATGCAAAGGGCTTAAACCATTTCTAAAAGTTCCGCAAAGACTTTTAAAAAAAAGAATGAAGCAAGTGTGTGAATCAAAAATAGACTTTATTAACAACAAGCTATAAGACACAAATGAGTCTCTGGTACTCCTCTTGGTCGCTCAGTCCCAGGGGTGGAAGGGTGCAGGTGCTGTGGAGGTGGTGGTGCTGGAGTGCTTGTCATCAGGCTCCTCCAGAAGCAGAAGCAGCAGAAGCCCCAGTCCGCAGAAGAGCGAGCCCTTGCTGCAGAAGCCCCAGCAGAACCAGAGTGAGGGCCAGGGGCGCGGGATGGTCGCCCTGTCCCTCTTGCAAGGGCTGGCAGCAGATGGCTGAGGCTTGCTGTGCTTAAGCATGGTTGTTGATGCTGGCTGGCAGGGGCTGCAGGAACCAAGGCTGGCAGAGGCTGGCCGGGAGGCAGGCACCAAGGCTGGCAGGAAGGCTGGCAGGCAGGCTGGCAGGCAGGCAGGCACCAAGGCTGGCAGGAAAGCTGGCACCAAGGCTGGCAGGAAGGTTGGCAGGCCGGGGCAGACATGAACCAAGGCTTGTAGGCAGGCGGCACCAAGGCTGGTAGGCTGACTGGCTGGCAGCAAGGCTTGCAGGCAGGCAGACAGCAAGGTGGCAGGGAGGCTGGCAGCAAGGCTGGCAGGCAGGCAGACAGCAAGGCTGGCAGGGAGGCTGGCAGCAAGGCTGGCAGCAAGGCTTGCAGGCAGACAAGCAGGCAGACATGCAGGCAGGACAGGCAAGGCAGTTGTGTTGTCTGGAAGCAGGTCTTTCCTCTGAATGGTGACCTGCTTCCGAGTTGCTTCCGTTTTAGTCGCCGGTGCGCGGGGCTGACACAATGCATCCTCCCGCATGTGTAATTAATGCTCGGCATCCGCAGGCTTCACTGTGCATCTGCTAGGCTTCCGCTCTGCATCCGCTTCATCCACTGTGCATTCACTCCGCATCCGCTGTATCCGTTCCGCATCCGCTTTGCTGAGGTCCCCGGGAAGCCTAGCGGATGTGCCATCCGCTCCCATCCGCTTCCATGCTGGGCTTCTGTTCCACATCGCTTTCCATCCGCCTGAGTCCTCCCCCCGTCCGTGTATCCGCTCCGGTTATATGGCAAATTTTTGCCCCTTTTGAGAGCGGATAACAACGTAACAACAGATGGAACATTTTGCTCGTCCGTTGTGTCCGTTTTGCATCCGTTGGGCAGTGTGACAGGGCCTTAAGTATAATTCTATTAGTATCACTGGGATACAGCTTCATTCCATTCTTTTGCTGGTCTTCACTTAGGGTCTTTACTTCAGATTCTATTTTTTTAAATATTTTTATGTTTAAAAAACAAAAATACAAATATCTATTCACATTAACAATGTTGGTGTCATTATTAATATATACCTCACCTTTTATACATAAACATCAGCTCTTATTTCTATCCTCCACCTATTTGTACCACCTATCCCAAACTGCATAATAGTCCGAATCATCTTTGCCTCTTAATTCCATTGTGAATTTATCCAATTTTGCACAATCCATTATTTTTGTGTCAAGTCTTCTTTAGATGGTATCTTTTTCTTCTTCCATCCCTGTGTGAAGGCTATTCTCGCTGCAGTTATGATATGTATAATGATGTGTCAGATGACCATGCTAAATTTTCCTTTAACTATTACTAATAAAAATATTTCCGGTTCAAGTTCTAATTTGTGCTCTGTAATTTCTAATAACCATATTTGTACCCTCATCCAATATTTTTTAACCTCTGGACACTGCCATCACATATGGAAGAACATTCCTTCTTTTGGTTTACACTTCCAACATTCTGCTTTTGTGTTTGGATACATTTAGGCCACTCTTGCTTGGGCTAGTTGCCACCTGCAAAACATTTTATATTGATTTTCTTAAAATGCTGTTGACAATATCAATTTATAGTTGTCAATCCACATTTTCCTAATCCTCTAAATTTATATTATGCCTTACATTTTTGCCCAGGCAATCATTGATCCCTTTACTATTTCCTCTTTTAAATCCACTTCCAACAAATAGTTGTGTATTCTTGTTATAAATTTTGTTATAAAATTTTCCTTGATTATCTAATAGTTCTTCATAGAATTCTGCACCACAGAGGCTCATCATATTATATATTTTATAGCTTCAAAAGTTAATCCCAAAAAATATAACCTCTATTCTAAGTTGCAGTGGAAACAAGATTTTTAAAAGGAAAGAAGTCATAACACACAATGGGATATTTCTGGGTTATTGTGCTTGCCCTGTGCAATTGATAATATTTACTGGAGAGAAAAAAATCCATTGTTTAAAAAAAAATCTTAATTTCCTTTTGAAGAATTGACAGTAGAAGTCAGTCTATTTCCAAGTCCATTTACATTCTTGCTGCTCCAACTTCTTGATAATAAGATTGTCTTATTAATATAGGTTTAGGATATATACAGTATTATTAAAAATCATCCTAATTTAAAATTAAAGTTGAAAAAGATATAAATAGCAAAGAGGACAATAAGAATTATAAGAAAAGAGATATTTTTGTGGCCTGAGTAATATAGAAAAGTGTTTCTTCAAATGTTGTTCAATTACAATTCCCAGCAATCTTGTCAACACACTCAGAAATGCAATTTTGCTGCACGTGTGTGTGTGTGTGTGTGTATGTGTATTTTTAAGTTTTTGCAGGTATTTATATATATGGTATTCAGCTTTGTTCGGATATTTTCCCATGTCATTTTAGTTGTTCTTTTAAAGTTGTAGCAACATTTTGGCAGAAACTCATCCACCATCATCAGGCTTCTGTATTGTGTTCGTCTGTGAGACAGAATTTCACAGCCATTTCTGTTTTAAACTTGCTGCTAGCCTGCTACTGTGCCAGAATGTTTTTTTCTTCATCCTTGTTGGTTGGGAGTCTTAGCCTGTGTTTATTGCTCTTGGAGTTTGCTGTGTTCTGCTTGATTGGTGTTTCTAATATCTTCTGTCTATTTTGTGGCTTTTTTTG
>BHFT01029712.1:0-22394 GCA_004320025.1 Laticauda laticaudata | reverse complement strand
CAATGACGTGGGATAATACCCGAAGGAAGCTGAACAGCACACATGTAAGTACCCGCGAAAACTTTAAAAAACAAATACATACATATACATATATATGTATGTATACATGTATGTATATATAATATCTATAGTATTAGTGTACTATGTTATCTATACTATCGATAAGTTTCTATACAGTTTACTATAGGTTGTGTCATTCCTGGATCTCTTGCAGCCACAAAATAATCCAAGACTAATTTGCCACTTGAGTCCTCCTCCCTGTCTCGGAAACACCTCTTTTCTTTTAAAATAGTTTCTAGTTCACATGTATCTCAATTCTTTAAAAGGAGGAGAGAGAGAGAAATTGCAGTTGCTTCAGCTATAGTGAACAAAAAAATGGTCCACTGGTAGGAAACAAAAGTTGAGTGAAGAGATATTGAAGAACAACATGATTATGAATAAATAAAATACAGGTAGTCCTTGACTTACAACAATTCATTTAGTAACCAAAGTTACAGCAGCACTGAAAACAGTGGTTTGTAAGTGTTTTTCATACCATTGCACCATCCCCACAGTCATATGATCAAAATTCAGATGCTTTCCACAATGGAAACATTGATACATCCTAATATTATTAATATTGAAAAAATTGTAAGATATAAAGATATTCTGAATGAAAAAGGGGAACTAAAAACTAAGCAAAAACTTAGTAGTCAAGGGATGGACATTGCATGGTGGCCACAAATAAAGATACTATATCGATATGAGAAAGATGCTAAAGCGTATGGTTTTGATAAAGAATTTATAGAATTGGACCAGATATTAACTGGAATGGATGAAAACTGATAAAGAACATACAGTATATTGTTACTTATTAAGTGTTAAACTGGAAAGTGAGCAAGTAAAGGAGACAATAATAGTTTGGGCTAAAATTTTTGGATATGCAATAGAAGTGGATAAATGGCAGAAATTTAGGGATAGAAATGTTAAATTGACTATGTCAACTACATATAAAGAAAATTTGTTTAAAATGTTCTCTAGATGGTAATTTGCACCAACAAGACTGGGAAATATGTTTAAATATAAATCTGCTAAATGTTGGAAGTACAATCAGATATCTGGTTTGTATTGCCGAAAAGCTAAAAAATATTGGATGAAAATATATATTTGGTTGGAATAAATTATAAATCAGCATATAGATTTGAAACCAGAAATATTTTTATTGGGCATCCTGTCAGAAAAATATGATAAGTCTATATATTTAATTTTACATGTATTAACTGTAGCCAGAATTGGATTTGCACAACAATGGAAGAACAATGAGATCCCAAAAGATGAGAGTGTAATTAAGAAAATATTAGAATGTGCAGAAATAGATAGATTAATGCTTACTGTTAAGGACAAAGAAGAAAAAACTGAATATTTCTTGATATGGGACCTATTTTGCCAATGGTTAGATAATAAAAACAAAAGTTAGAAATATGGAGATATAAAAAGGATAAATGTTAAAGTGGAAATTTGTTAAAGTAGCTATGTTAACTATTATTGTTATTATAATATTAATATTATTCTGATGAATACTACTGTAAGCATTTTGATTATGATTGCCTAAAAACAATTGTACTCAGACAGCACACTGTTTGATTGAAATGGAATTTTTATATGTTATATAAATGAAACAAAATATAAAAACAAAAACAAAATTCAGATGCTTGGCAAATGATTCATATTTATGATAGTTGCAGTCATGTGACAATCTTTTGTGTCCTGTTAAGCAAAACCAATGGGAAAACCACACTCACTTAACAACCATGTTACTAACTTAATAACTGCAGTTCACTTAACAGCTGTGGCAAAAAAAGTCATAAAATGGGGCAAAATTCATTTAACAACTATCTGACAAAGCAACACTTTGGGCTCAGGTGTAGTTATAAGTCAAGAACTACCCCTATACAAATATAAGAGCGATAGCTAGGCAAAGGAATTGACTTTGACTAGGATATACTCCTGAAAATCATATATCTTACCCACCAGGATGGATTTTGCAGAAAAATTATAAGAAATACAGAATTAATTGTAACTACCCTATTGCCAAATGGCACTATTTAAATAGCAATAAGAGATATAATGGAGAAGCTAGGAGGATCAGAGCCACTAGAATGAAGAAGACTGCCTTTCTCAATTGCCTCATTAGTTTTAAAAGAGCAAGTGAGAGTGGAGAAGGTAGGAAGTACCTGGTTTTAAAGGGGAACAAAATCCACCATCCCCAAGTATTTCCTTCTTTTTGATAGGGGTAGAGAAACATATTCCTTCTCATAGCCTTCGTGGAAGGCTGTACCATCCAGCACATTACAAAGTCAAGCAGCCGAGTTACAGGACTATCTGATACTTGACTGGCTGCCCAGAGGAGTGAATGCCAAAGCTGAGAGAGAGGAGGATGCTACCTGAAGAAGCCTGAGGGCCTCAGGTTTCACCATGACCATTTGAAGGCAACAGCAGCTGTTCTGCCAACAGGCACAGCTTGTCTCCAAGCTCCCACTCCCGAAGCCAGTTAGAAGGGAGAGAAAATTGGACCCTAAAAAGGTCTTTGGTGGGATATTGCTCACACCGTCAAACAGTAAGTAGGCAACAAAATCCCAGTTGCTGGCTGGCAGCTTTCATGCCTCACAAATCGTCTTCTGCTCTTTTCTCTCCCTGGTACAGGATGAGTTCCTTAACTTCCATGTCTTCTTGCATGGCTAATTATTCATGCTTTGCTTCGAGTACCCTTAGGTAAAATTATATGTTGCTACTGCTACTGCTGTTGCTATCACATCTTTGGCAGAAGGAATGTTTGGCTATGTATGTGCTCCTCTCCCCTCCCCAAAAAAAACAAAGCAAAAAACCCCCTTCCTTCTTTAAGTCCCTCGTGGTTATAGCGGGTCACAATGTTACAGTGTGGAAAGGGAAAGGGAGAGAAGGGCCTGGAAAGAGAAGTGGGGAGATGGGAAAGTAAAAGAGAGCTTCGGAGGGAAAAGGGGTATCTGTGGATCAACTGCATGTGCAAGAAGAGGTAAAGGACATGGCTGAGATGACAAAGCTGCTTAGGGCTTACAAAGAGCTAAGACTCCATCCTCTTCGTGCTTCAGAGGATGACTTGAATCTTGGCTTTAAAAGCAGAAATACCCCAGCTCTGGGCGTCTTCATCTATCACTCTAAATATAAACACAGGCCACACAGGGGGTTACATGGAAGGACGTATAAGTGCTATTTGCTAAGGCAGCATTTAGAAAGGAGGATATGTTCTGAATTTGGATTTCATCTGTGGAAGTATTAAGTAAGAATACAAGCCATCTGGTATCCTCTTGACCTGGAAGTCTCAGAAAGCAGTAGGTTGCCCAGTGGCTCAAATAATGGCCAAAAGAGACTACTGCCCATGTTCAGAAACATACTTCTCTGTATTATTTACTATATGTTTGAAGGATGAAGATTGAGGCCATGATTGATTTGAAATCCTCGGAGAAGAGGGAAAATAAATGAAATGTCCTTATATTGGGTGAATGTTATTCCTTGCTTGGCTATTACTGATATTCCCTGTATGTGATTTGATATGATTGGGTCAAAAATGCAAGAACATTATTCAAATGTTGTGGTGTATGTGAGGTCTCACTAAAAAAAAGAATCTTTGTGCCCAGTTATGGTGTGGTTTGATTCATTCCAGTGCTTAATGGAGAACATTCTGCATTGGAAGCTGAAATATTAAAGCAAACTGCTCTTCAACTACCCCCACTCCAGATCCTGCCAAAGGGAGAGGGGAAACAATAGTAAATACCTTCTTTGCTTTGATGGAGAATTTTGTACTAGATGACTAACCACTTTCCCATATAGAATATCCAGAAAAAAAAAATTGTTTATGTGATAGACTTATTAAATAAAACTTTATCTTATTTTCCTGAAATAACAAGTGCTGGGATTCAAGCCAATGTGGAATTAGGTGAGAAAAATATTCAGCATAAGATCAAAAGTACTTTAAAATGTGCATTTTGTTCAGTTAAACTTGGCTCTTGTTGGAGTCTGCCAGAAAATCTTTCTCTTAGTTAGGATTCATTCAGGTACCCTGAATGAAAAGCAGAGCGGGGGACAGACAATATAGGAAGTCTTTGATTTATGACCACAATTAAGCCAAAATTTTATGTTGCTAAGCAAGACAAGTGAATTTTGCCTTGTTTTACAATCTTTCTTGCCATGGTTGTTAAGTGAATCTGGCTTCCCCATTGACTTTGCTTGTCAGAAGGTCACAAAAGGTGATCACATCCAACCCCCGTTATAAATATGAGTTCCAATCATTGGAACTTTGATCATGTGACCATGGGGGTGATGTAAGTTTGAAAAATAGTCAGAAGTCATTTTTTTCAATGCCATTCTTCGAACAGTCACAAAATAAACTATTGTAACTCAAGGAGTACTTGTATATTAATCTGTTCATTTAACTACTTCATGCTGATATTTCCTGTGTCCTTTCAAAAGAACTTTAAGAATTATTCTATAGGGAAAGGCTAAGAATCTATATACTACTAAAACTTGACTGTTTGCTTGTAACCTTCAGTTATTGCTTCATAGGGCAACAATTTTTGAATCACTTGTATCTCAGATGTGTTATCCTAAAAAAAATCCATCCAAAATCTGGGAATCATTACTCCCGTGGGTTTGAAAATTTGCAAAGTTGTCAATGTGATCATAATTTCCAATGCTCCCTGCCAGCTTCCCACAAGGAAAGTAAATGTGAAAGCTCACAGGAAGCTGGAAGTCACTCCTATTCACACTGCTGCTTTGCTTGCCCATTTCAGTTCTTAGTTTAGCTAAGGAAATATTTTGAACAATGACCTAACAGATCATGTTTGTCTAGTTTTCTAATAAATATCATCAGACCTTCAGATCTAGCATTCAGACAATATGCTAAAGTAGCTAAAGTATGGTTTATATGTTAATTATGAGAATCTAGCCACTTCTAAAAATGTATATTACATATACATAAGCATATACATATAATACATAAGCATATACATTAGTTATTTCGGGTGGGGGGGAGCGATTGGTCTCCAGGAAGAGCCCCTTGACCTCTGGAGATATTTTGCATGAAATTTCCTTACTAATCTATCTGCCCTCACATTCTGCACTTTTACCCATCTGGTAAACATAGTATCCCTTCTACTGGACTAGGTATTGGAGCTTTCTCTTGTATAGTCTAGAATCCAGAATCCATTTAACTTCATAGTGTTTATCACCCCTCACCCACTATAGTTGGACCTGGGGCAATTTTAGCCAGTTTTTGTTCATACCCCACCACTGGCTTAAGCAGACTGCAGTGGAATATAGGGTGCATTTTTCCTAATAAGCGAGGTAGTTTTAACTCTACTGTGACTGGGATTATGAATTTTGCTATGGGAAAAGATCCTATGTACTTTGGGCCCAGTTTTTTGCAAGGTACTTTCAGCTTAAGATACTTTGTAGACAAATATATTTCCCCCCCTATGTGGAAGGGTTTCTTGCCTGCCTGAATTTTTTGACTTTTGGTCACTTTAGCTAGTATTTGCTTTACATTTCCCCAGGCATTTTGGAGGGAATCAACCCATCAGTCGAGCTTATTGAGGAAGGGAACTCCCTAGGGTACTCTGGTATATAATACAAATTCCACTCCTGTAGCTACTTTAAAAGGGATGAGTCCCATGCTACTACGGACTGCATAATTATACACAACCTCAGCAAACAACAGGAGGTCTGCCCAGTTAGATTGCTGATAGTTGACATAGCAATGTAGGTATTGTTCTATCATGGCATTCACTTGTTTGGAAGCTCCGTTTGTACTCAGATGAAACACTGAGCTAAGTTCTTGCAGGATCCTATCAGTTTTATAGATTCCTTCCAGAACTTAGTGAATTTGAGTTCCCACTTCGGAACCCTGTGCAATTGGTAAATATGTTGAAGAAACATCTTAGCCAGTCTCTGGGTGGATGGGAAGCTGAAGCAGGCAATGAAGTGGCCTTGCTTGGAAAATAAATCTATTACTGTCCAAATCACAGCATTGATTTGCTATGCCCCCTCCGGGAGCTTGATATAAAATCCATTGTGATCTCTTCCCGAGGCAGGGTTGGCTCTGCCATGTGATGTAGCAACCCTGGGTTCTTTGGTCTTTTTTCACTGCCACACACACTGCACAACTTTTCACACAGCTCTCTATGTCTTTCTTCATGCCTGGCCAGCAGAACTGTCTCTTAATCAAATGCAAAGTATTTAAGAACACAAAATGGCCAGTTTGCTTGATGGTATGGCTCCATTTCAGGACTTGGACTCGTAGGCTTGGACTCGTATAGCTTGTCCCATGCTAGCCCTTCTCTCAATGCTCCCATGGGCTCCAAACCAGGTATCAGACTATAATTCCTTTTTCATCTCTTGAGTCAGCTCACGCTGGGATCTAGCCACTTCTTCCTTGCCTGTTTGCTTATGGTTGCTTGTGCTGCCCCCTGCTTTGTGGAGATGATTGCATTTACAGCTTCTTCTTGGTTACTTTTGTCCTGTGGCATGCAGGATAGACCATCTGCTAGGAAATTCCTCCCTTGGGATGTACTTCGATCCAAAGTCAAATTGATTAAAGTGCTGGGCCCATTGGACTTGTTTGGGGGAGTGTTTTTGGGGAGGGGTTGTCCAAATTTTTCCAAATTTTTATGGTCAGTCTATAGCTGGAAAGACACTTTAGTTTCTTTGAGAAATTGCCACCAATGCCCACCTCACAGTGAAAGCTTTCTTCTCTCACACTGCCCAACATCTTGGTGAGTTTTTGGGAAGTATAAGCACATGGTATCATAGTTCTGAGCAATGAACCCAATTGAATCAAGACTCAGAAACTCTATTCAGGCTTGAAGACCTTTTACTGAGTACATCGTATCATCACTTAAAAAGGTGAAGCTCTGAGTAATTCCCATACTTCAGAGTAATAAAAAAGAATAGAAACTTCCCATCTCCTTCGATGTCCTGGATCATGTTAACCAATCAGTCCAACAGTAGCTCCCTCTCAATCTCCACAGATGTTTGTTGCCATGATCTTGGTTCACACACTGCATCTGGTTGATGTTTTGTCTAGTTTGGTTGATGTTTTGTCTAGTAGGCTAAGACACCACATTTCAGTCCTTTCTAATGCTCTCCCTCCCTTCCTCTCTCCAAGAATGGCAACTAAGAAACAATGCAAAAATAAACATAGCTTCAGCTGAAGTCATTTCAAAGTTAACAGGAGGCTCCCCTTTACCAAGAGAAAAGCACCTGGAAAGTATTAAGCATAGGCACAGGTTAATGACTGATCAACCCCCACCCCCACAAGATCCTCCTTTGTTTTTTGGGGATACTCCACATGGAATTTTTTTTGATCAGCCTCACCGCTCTTAAGTCCCTACTTTTTACCCATGACACTTCTGACAAGGGGTACCCTTTCCACTGAACTAAATAACTTTCAACTTTCCCTTATATAATCTGGAGTCTAAAATCCATTTAATTTCGTTGTGAGTCTCCCCTTCCATCCAGTCAGGCTATTGGCCTTAATTCTGATCTTTCTACTGGTTTCAACAAACTACTGTGGAAAATTGGATGAATTTTCCCTAATAGGGGAGGGAGCTTCAATTCCATCATTTTCACTATTGGGAATGGTCCCAGAAATGTAGGGTCTCCTTTCCTGCAAGGCAGCTTTAGCTTCAAGAATTTTGTGGAGAGGTAAACCTTCTATCCCACATGGAAAGGTCTCTGAGAGGACCTCATTTTATCTGCCTGACTTTTTTGAATCTCTGCTGCTTTAATTAGCACTCATTTTACATTTCCCCAAGTGCCCTGCAGAATCTCTACCCACTCTGTCAGACTAACCAAGGAAGGGGGTTCCTGAGGGTACTCGGAGATTGAGACAAACTCCACAGCATTCAGGGAGTGAGTCTCATGCTGCTATGACTGCATTGTTGCATGTCACTTCAGCAAACGGCAGGAGTTCTGTCCAATTAATCTGCCAATAGTTGATGTAGTACCTCAAATACTGCTCCACTATTACATTAGCTCATTCTGCTGCACCATTTGTATTCGGATGGAAAGCCGAACTAAGGCCCTGGGAGGGACCAATTGATCGAATAAATTCCCTCCAGAATTTTGCTGTAAACTGGACCCCCCCCCAATCTGATATCATTCTTCTCGGCATTCCATGTAGGCAGTAGATATGACTCAGGAACAGCTTCATGAGCTTGTGGGCTGAAGGCAGGCTGTGGCAGGCTATGAAGTGTGCTTATTTTGAGAACAGATTGATTTCTGTCCAGATTACTGTGTTCCTGTTGTTTTCAGGAAGTTCCATGATAAAGTCCATCACAATCTCCTCTCAAGGCTGCATTAGTTCAGCCACTGGCTGTAGGAACCCAGGGGGCTTTCCTTGTTGCTTTTTCATCGCCATGCAAGTTGCACAGCTCTTGACATAGCTCTCAATGTCTTTATTTTTGGCCACCAAAATTGTTGCTTGATGAAATGCAACACTTTCAGGAATCCAAAGTGTCCAGCTTGCTTGGAGTCATGGCTTTTCTGTAGAACTGGAATCTGTAAAGTACTGAAGACGTACAATTTAGAGCACTTCCATGCTAGTTCCTGCTGGATGATCAAAAGTTGTTGGTGGTCTTTGAACCAAGGGTCAGTCAGCAATTTAAGTTTTTGGGCCAGTTTGTTACTAGGTTCAGCCAATTGTCCCTTAATCTGCCATCTGGTAGTCACCTGGGCCACTTGCTGAGGAGGGGGAATAATGGTGTGGACCACCTGTTTTTTGCTGCTTTTGTACTAGGGCATTCACGAGAGGGAGTTGGCCAGAATTTTTTTCCCCCAGGGATGTACTTCAAGGTGAAGTTAAACTGATTAAAGTATGTACCCATCTGACCTGTTTGGGTGAGATCTGTAAAGGGTGCAAAGGTGATCAGTCCACACCTCCAACAGCATCTTGCTCCCCTCCAGAAAGTGTCGCCAGGTCAGTAGCACCCAACGGACAGCAAATGCTTCTTTCTCCATACTACCCACTGTCTTTCAGTGTCTGTGAGTTTCCAAGAGATGTAGGGGCATGGCTGCAATTAGCCTCTGTCGTTTCTCTGTAAGAGGACTGTCCCCACAGCCACATCACTTGCATCGGCCTGAATCCTGAAAGGATTTTCAGGATTCAGGACCAGTTCTTCTGTAAACAATCTTTTTAGGGTCTCAAAGGCTTGCTAGCACTCCATTGTCTGCTGAAGGGGTTGGTTGGGCTGGGGCTTGGTTTCCGTCTTCCCCATTTTCAGAAGGTCTGTTATCAGCAGGGCTTCTTTTGCAAACTAGGGGATGAAAAATTTGTGAAACCCAGGAAGCTTTGTAGCTGCTACTCTAGAATGGCTGCCACTTTTGCCACTTCAGAAGCACAAGCCACCTTTGCACCCTGGGTTTCCTAAGGAGGCGTCTGCTGGTCCAGGCATTGGCACAGCTCTTAGCTCCTCTTTAGCTTGGCTTTGGGTTCTTATATTCTCTATGTAGTCACTACTTTTGTCATCCAGTACCAGTCATGGAACTGGTCAGCTATTCCTGGGACAGGCAGGTGTGGAGCAACTCCCAATTCAAGCCATCTCTGAAGTGGTGGACCAATAGCTGTTCCAGCCAGTGCCTTAGTTTGCCTGTGACCAGGAGTGGAGATTCAATTTTTTTAACAACTGGTTCTGTGGGTATGGCTTGGTGGTCATGTGACTGGGTGGTATGGCTTGGTGGTCATGTGACTGAGTAAGTCACCAAAATAACTCAGATGTCTACTGCTGGAGACAGAAGGTTTGACAAGATGATCTCTGAGGTCCCTTCCAGCCCTGGATTGTTGTACCATTTCAAAGCATTCTCTGAAGCTGCTTCTACTGCCAGGGTTTGTGGTCCTTCCTTCCTCTCTTTTCTCTCTCCCTCCCTCCCTCCCTCTAACCATCATCCCTCCATCCCTCCATCCCTCCATCTATCACTTCTTATCTCGTTTACTTTCCCTTCCCTTCCTTCTTTCTTTCTTCCCTTCCTTCCTTCCTTCCTTCCCTCCCTCCTTTCTTTCTTTCTTTCTTTCTTTCTTTCTTTCTTTCTTTCTTTCTTTCTTTCTTTNCTTTCTTTCTTTCTTTCTTTCTTTCTTTCTTTCTTTCTTTCTTTCTTTCTTTCTTTTTCTTTCTCCTTTCCCTTCCTTCCTTTCTTTCTCCTTTGAAGGCCTCCCTGGCAACCAAACCACCCTTGCACCCGGTTTTGGGCCTAGGAAGCCTCCCTGGAGCCTCCTGGCAGCCAAAATGGGGCATTAGGGGTCACCGTTACACCCCCTCCTCCTGTTTTTGCTCTCAGGAAGCCTCCCTACATTTACCTGGGAGCCAGACAGGCCTCATGGGGGCTCCTGGGAGGGGCAGGAAGGGCTAGCTGGTTGTTGGAACTACCAGTTCACCGAACTGGATGTAAAATTAACATCCAGTTCACCTGAACTGGCCCAAATTGACTGACTCCCAGCCTTGCTTGTGATCCTCCGGAACTCATGGATGTATTCTGCCATTAGTTGGTTCTATTGCCTGAGGGTTCGTATCTCCAACAGCTTTTTAGAGTTGGATCTAATCCTCAAACTCGGCTCTAAACTCCACCAGGAAAGCATTGATGTTTCCCAGTTCCAGCACCTCTTCATCATGGAGACCCGTCACTCACTACTGCCATTTCCCCTTTGAGGTTGGCGGTGATGGCATTCACCATTGTTACTTCATCAGAATAGGCTGGGGTGTACCTGCTCAGATGTGCCCACAACCAGTTCAGGAAGAAAGCCATCTTCTCTGGACTCCTGTCAAATGTGGCCTTTATTCATGAAGGATCCACTAGAGGAGGCAGAGACACCCAATATCCAGGAAACCAGCCACACCCAGGTGATAGGGCCATGGCTGGGCAACAGCACACCTCGATAGGATGATGGCTGATCAGCAGTGACTGTAGGTGGGCTCTCAGCTCAGTGTTGTCTTGCAGGACCTTGCCTCAGAGCAGGGCTGGTTGAGGCTGCAGCTCTTCACAGGAGGCTGGCTGCCCCTGCTGCCATGGCCGGGCTTGGGCTCTGACACAGGGGGATGAGTGGGCTGGTTGGACCACAATTTTGGCCAGCATGATTCAGCTCCACGCACATCCAGGTGGAGAAACTTCTCCCTCAGCTGCTCCACCAATGGGCCGTGGCAGGTAGTCAGGTATCTCCACTCCATGAGCTCATCCCTTTTTGTTGCTCTCCCCGCTCTCCACTTTGGCACTCAGGTGAAAAAGTCTGAGAAGAAATCAATGGGAACTTGGCCTCAGCTGCTTTTAGTGCTCTCCTCAGCCAGTTTCTCCTCTTCTGCTTGGTAAAGTTTCCCCAATTGCCATGACTTCTTACTGCACCACTTGTCACACAGCCTTCTCTGCTCGGCCTTTCAGGCAGGCTACCATCACCTGGGCTCTGAAATCAGCTTGGGCTGTTCTGAAATCAGCTTGGGGTGTTCTGAAATCAGCTTGGACTTGATGTAGGACTTCCTTCATTGAGCCTACTCTGGACTCACTGTTGGGTCCTTCTTGTGTTCCAACTCAACAGTCTTCCCTGAATCTTTGCAGTCCTCCCGAAGGTGAATGGGTTGGCTGTTGGGGCTCAGGACCCCAAAGAGATTACCTGATAATGAAATTTTAAAAAGGGAGAATTGGTTAATGTCAAGGTTCCAACTGATAAACCCAACCAAGCCAGCAAGTTGAGACAATCTCTTTATGCCTAACTTTATTGAGTACATCATTTTGGCACTCATGAAGCAAAACCAATTCTTGCTATTTCCGTCCATTTTCATCTAATTAAAGAATGAATTTCCTCCCCTCCTTCGTTCAGGTCACATTGTCCAATTAGGTGTTGTGATGTCTCTATGGTAGGGGCAGTCAGGCACAACACAGGTTATGTAGACAGTAAAAACAGTGTCAGACATAAAGATCTCAAGTGCCTATATACAAATGCACAAAGTCTGGGGAACAAACAGGGTGAACTCGAAACCAGGTCGGGACGCGTTGTAACGTCAACCTAGAAATACCAATGAAGGTAAATATGATAGTTGGATAACAGAAAACTTCTGCGTGGGATATATCCATGACTGGAAACATCACTGGGTAGAAGGATACAATAACTATTAAAAAAAAAAACAGACCCCATAAAAGAGGGGGTGGAATTACCCTGTAATATACAAGGACACTATATGTGAACAGAGAACTGCATAACAAAAGATGGAAAAATCACTCAGTGCGGTCCAAGTAAAAACGAAAGTAAAAGTGACATGGCCACGTACGGTGCAGTTATATTACATAGCCAGCCATTCAATGCAGATAAATATAGATGTCCTTTTCTGCTCAGCAAAAACTGACAAACACATATGCAGGAAACAACATACAATAGTAGTAGGGAACTTCATTATCCTGGATATCAATTGGTAAAAACTAATCTGCCACCTAACGTGAGAACAATCAAAGATAGTTCCTAACCAACCTAAGCCTGACAACTGTTGTTGTCCAAAGGTAAAGGGTGAACTTCGAAGGGAGCAGCCTACTGGACTCTAATCTGACAACAGAGAGACAGTGATTGAGGGAGTCTGATAACTGCAGGAAACCTTTGATGGTGACAGTGACCCATGTATATTACAACTTCAACATAACACAAAAACAAGAAGAACATAATCACTCCAGAGTATGCGACTTTTGAAAGAGCTGATTAATAAACTCAGAGAGAACTTCGGGAAAGAGTCCATCGGATGAAAATTCTCAAAGGGCGAAACACCAAGTCAAGAATCGTTGGGAAACTCAAAACTAAAAAAGAAAGTATGATCAATAGAAGCCCCAGACCCAGCCAATCACTACCGAGAAAGGTAAAACGAGAAAATCAGAAGAACCAGCATGCTGCACCAAAATCTCTCTGCAATGGAAGAAAAAAAGGACAAGTAACAAAAAATGGAAAGAAGGACATATAACTGAAGGCAAGATAATATCCTAGCAGAATAGCCAGAAACTGCATAAGAGCAAAGTCAAGGATAGCAAAGGTTCTAGAACGCGAAACAAAGAACTTGCAACAGACAAAAGTCAAGAAATTTAAAAAAAAGTTTTCCAACATATTAAATAAACAAGAAAAAAAAAACAATCAACTGGAAAACAGTCGAGCTTCATCGAAAGAAGAGAAGATGGAGGAGATGTAACAAGCAACAGAGAGAAAGCAGAAAGCTGCTCACTTTATTCTTTGCATCTGTCCTTGGCACAAACTGTAGCTCAACCCAACCAAACAATAACTGTAAAACGACAGACCTAGGAAATAAAACGTTAAAATAAGCAAATAAATAGTGGAAGAGACACCGTCTGAATTCTTGATGATAAACCAAATCACTCGGGGCCTGATGGATCGCTATCCCAGAGTTTTAAAGGAGACTGGCAAGTCATGCTCCGAACGCACTGCACCAATCATATCTTTCAAAAAGTCCTGGAGCACAGGGAATACTTATACAGGATGGATAAGAGCTGATGTGCGTTTCGTATCTTTTAAAAAAAGGGAAAAAGACCCAGGAAACTACAGACCAATCAGCCTATCCATCAATACTCTGGAAGATACTGGAAGAACAGTAATAACAAAACAACAGAGAGTTCTGCCAACAATCTAGAACAAAGTAAGCAATAACTAGCAGTAAGCGATGCGGTTTGTTAAACAGCAGATCATGCCAAACCAATCCATTTCATTCTTGCAACACAGTGCGACTAAATTAGGTAGACCAGCAAAATACATGTGGACATAATATTATTTAGACTTTCAGCAAGGACAAATTCGAAACAAACTAGACACAACCTAACTTCTTTACGTAAGGTTTCAGGAACAAAAATGGAATAGATAGTGCCACCACTGAGATGGATCTTGCGACTGGTTGTGCAAATTGTATCTCCAACGAAGTAGGTCCATTCACAAGTGGTCTAAGTTCTACATGAGGGAAGTACACGCAGGTCGGGGTTCTTATCAGGTTCTGTGCTTAGGCCCAGTATCTTCAATATCTCTATTAACGACTTAGACGGACCGAGGACATAGAAGGGGAAACTTACCAAATTTGCAGGTGCATACTAAAGCTGGAGGATAGCTTAACTCCCAAGGAGCACTAGGCTGCAGATCTAGCATCGGATCTTCGACCAGACCTTAGAAACGGCCATAATCTACAAAGAATGAAATTCATGTAGAGAAAAATAAAGGTCCTACACTTAGCAAGAAAAAACCAAAAAGTACACATGTGACTGGGTGAAAACCTAGGCCCAACGAGCAGTAACTGTGAGAGGGGGAGTTGGCAGTCTTAGGTGGTACAACTAACTAATATAGGCCACAATGTGCATGCAGACAGCCAAAAAGAGCTAATGCCATCCCTAAATGTCATTAACAGAGGAGTACAATTCAAAGCACACAGTTTGGGGAGTACCTGTAATCCACATCTATAAACGCCTTACGTCAGCACCTACAATCTAGTGTACTTGCATTCCAGTTTTGGGATTCATCCACATTATACAAAAAGACTTTAAAACTCTAGAAAGAGCACTCGGAGTGAGCAGACCTAGGATGATTAGGGGACTCGAGGGCTAAAACACAACGAACGGGAACTTGGGCTAGTACTAATAAAGAGAAGGACCAGGGGAGACCATGATAGCAGCTCTGTGTCATATTTGAGGGTGGCTGCCACAGGTAGGGAAGGGTCAATGCTTTTTCTAAAGCACCTGTAGGACAGACAGGAATAATGACGTGGAAAGCTGAACAAAGAAGGAGATTTTACACCTGGAAATAAGAGAAACCTTTCTGACAGTTGAAAACAACTCAACCAATGGAACAGCTTGCCCTGAAGTTAGTGAAGTAGCGCCATCACTTAGACTTTCAAGAAGAGATTGGACTAGCCATTTGTCAGAAATGGCCTGTAAGGTCTCCTGCCTTGGGCGCGGGGCGTTGCACTAGAAGGTCCCTTCCAACTCTGCATGCTAACTCTTGTGATCAGTAATCTGCAATGGAAACATCGTTCAGAAGTCCTTGCGAATCGTGAGGACCTGGCTCCATGTTGATCGTTTCCTTGTTTTCTGTCCAAATCTTTCCCCTCTTCCCACGAGTCTTGTAGCAAGCGAGAAAGACACAAGATTGGTGATGCAACAACATAGGCAGTGGTATTCTAAGTTGTACGCTTTGCCATACAATAACTTGCTCCGAGAAAACCAGTTCACACTATAAATATCAGAGCATGCTTCTCTGACATACATTAATTTATTATTATATTATTTCTCAAAATTTAATGAGATGCATGTTTTTGATAATTTCTCCTATATTTTAAGTTTAAGACGTGTTTATAATGCTTCACTTTTGAGCTTGCCATTGAGAAGAGATTATGCATTACGTGTTGTAATGTCCAGATGAAATTAAATAATCAAGCATATTCTTGCTGTCCTTAGTATTCCTGCTCTAAGAAGCTAATCCTCCAGTCACATAAGTTAAATTTCTTATGAAGTATTTTTTCAAAACTGGAAGTTAAAACGGTTTATATGATTAACACTTTATTACATACAAAAAAGTGGGGAAAATATTAAGCTGTAAGGTCTTTTTGATGAAATATTCAAATGATCAATTCCAACACCAGTGGAGAGTAAAATTATTGAATTAACTAGAAGTTAAACAACATATTTCATCTCACATGAATAGGTTCTCGTTGACCACCACTACTGTCCGATCTGTTTATGTCAGGCCAACATCTGTCCTACCCCGAGGAGGATCTGGTCCACACACGTATAGACTCTTTCTCTTATTCAGATTGTGGACTCTACTGTGTGTGAGAAGATGGCCTTTCGGCATAAGTTTTTTTTTCCCCTGGCTATTTAGCAACTTGATAAAAACAATTTCGAGTATCAAGTTTTTGAAAACCTTAACAGAAATATGAGCCATCCAATTCTAAATTAGACCATATGATACAAAGCAAACACAACAGCTTTTTGTGTTCGTAGGCAAACAACCTGGAAAGGCTTGCAGCAATATTCAAAATGGATTTATAATAAGTAGAGGACCTTTTGCGAAGCAATTATTGTTTTTGATTTAGTAGCAATGTTTCATTCTCCTCGTGGGTATGTATCACGTCATTGTAGTTCTGTTTAAAGTTGTAAGCCAACGTGTTCGCAAGAATCTCATCTGCTCATCATCAGGCTTCTGTGTGGATGTGTGTCTCACAGCGTTCCTCTGTTTCAAATTTGAGGCTGGTCTTATATCTGATTGGCCTATTAGCCTGGGCTCTGTGTTCATTGGACCTTGGAGATTTTTTTGATTGGCTGTATCGTGGTTCTTCTGTCCTGTTTGGTTGGCTTTGATTTGCTGCAACATCCTGTTCTATGTGTTGGAGTGCTTTCCATGGTAGCTTAGCTCCATGTGAAAAGGCAATGGGCTGCTATTCGTCAGCCAGCTGCTATTCATTAGCAAGCTGGGTTTCAACCTGGGCCTGGTGGGGTGGGTGTTTGAGTTGGAGGCTAGTCAGAGGAGTCTGTTTGGTACCAGGTGTTTGCCTGGCCTGGTGGTTTGTGGATGATCTTTCCTATTGAGATGCAGGCTCAAACTGATTGACAGTTCTGCGGAATCATCTCTTCTATTCATCGCTGATCAGGTCTTTTTTCAATCTCATGGCTTCTCATGAATGATTCTGGTGGCTGGGTTCTTCATATAGTGGCTAGGTTTTAAGTGCCATTGAAGTTGATGTTGTGATCTGCTGGTTTTCTGGTGTTGGAACTAGTGAGGAGTGTGTTTCCAGCTTTTTACTCATTTTGTTGTGTATCTGGCGGGTACCTTATTCTTTCTATTGTCTGCTCCAATGTATGTGGCGAGGCATGATGTACAGGAATTTCGTATATGCCTTGGGTTTTCCTGATATAGAGTTGTACAACTCAACAGAACAGGACCTGTGAATGGCAGATGAGATTACTGCTGAACCGTTGCTCCAACCTTTAGACATGCACAACTTAAACAGACTAACTTAATCGACGCCAATGGTTGATAATACCCGAACGGAAGATAACAAGCCAATATATATATAGTATAGATATATATATAATGTGTCTGTATATTGAAGACTGCTTTCTAGACGTTCAACATGGTTTTAATCGAATGGGTGACAAAAACTTGGATGCAGTATTCCAACCATGATCATGCAAAGGCATTTTAAAGTGGTATTATATTATATATATATACGTTTGTGCGGGTACTTACATGTGTGCTGTTTAGCTTCTTCGCGGTCATTATCCCACATCCATTGGTATTGCTGTGTATAAGTCTCGTAGCAACGTTTCACAGAATCTCATCGTGTACAGAAGCCTGATGATGGGAGATATGAATTCTCTGAAAACGTTGCACAACTTTAACCAGAACAAAACGTTGCTACAACTTTACGACATACAACACTGACGATTAGGTAATACCCGACAGGAAGCCCAATACAGCACAATATATATATAACACTTCCATACAGAAGCGCTGATGATGGCGAATGAGATTCTGCTGTGAACGATTGCCTACAACTTTTACAAACTAAATGAGCTACAACTTTAACAGAACTACACATGCGATGGGGAAATAAATACCCCGAAGGAAGCTACAAACAGCACAATGTATCAGTACCCGCGAGAGCCGTAAAAAAGAACATTATTATATATATAAATGTAAGTACCCGCGAGAGACGTAAAAAACAGTATATAATATATAATGTTTTTTTTAAGCTCTCGCGCCGTATGGTGGATTGGTACTTACATTTGTGTGTTTAGCTTCCTTTCGCGGTATTATCCACGTCATTGTTAGTTCGTTAAGTTATAGCAACGTTTCAGCAAATCTCATCTGCCATATCAGGCTCTCTCATTCTCTGTAGCAGAAGCCTTGTGATTGATGCAATGAGAATTCTGCATGAAACGTTGCTAAAACTCTTTAAACAGAAACTACACATGGCACGTGGACGATAATACCAAAGAAAGCTAAACAGGCATTATTACAAGATATATATCTTATTATATATATATATATAATATATGCGTATATATAGCTATCTATATATTAGTACTTATATATATATTATATATTATAATATATTATATATACTATATATATAATATACATATAATATATACTATATTATATATAACTATATACTATAATAGTATACTAAATTATACTCTACACCTTCTATATACTAGTAATACTAATATGTAGTATACATAGGTTATATATATTATACTATATATATATATCTATATATACTATACTATATATATATAATACTAATATATAATATTATACTTATACTATATATAATATATATATATTCACAAAAAGAACAGATGGCCACACTGGGACCACACTATCACCAAAAGAAACCACACCAACCGCTACCTCATCGCCCCCCCAATCCCACCACCACCCAGCACAGATTTAAATTCCGTCGCGCGAAAACACTAGGATTAACAAGAACCAAACGACCTTGGCCAGATAAGACACATATAGAGACTGAACTAGTGCACCCTGACTGATATCATTGACAGCAATGGCTTCCAAAAAAACACAAATCACAACCTGATCCACAAAAACATCACCAACGACATAACAGAGACCTAGAAGGACAAAGCTACCTATGGAACAGCTGTTCTTGCCTACATAAGACCGTACTACAGATAAAATCAGTAAGATTATACACAGGCATCACATCAGACTGCCTTCAAAGACAGACAAAAATAGCAGCCATCCTGAGAACCCAGAGACAAAACTTTACCTGAAAGAACAAGGCATATAGCGAAATTCCCTGTACATCAATGCCCACCGTGGCCACATACATTGGACAGACCAATAGAGAATACATGACTCCGCCTAGTATGAAACAACAGAAAATGCAGTAAAAAGCTGGACCACACCTCCTCAACTACCCAACATGAAAACCACAGTCACCAACATACTCGACTTTTCAATGGCCACTTAAAACTCCTAGCACTATAGAAACACGCCCAGCCACAGAATCATAAGAGAAGTCCATAGAGGATTGAAAAAAAAGACCTGACAGCATATAGAAAGAGATGATTCCAGCAGACTGTCAATCCATTTGGAAGCTAACTCTCAACCAAATTAGGCGAAGATAGCCACCAAGCCACAGCCAGGCAAACACCCTGGCCAGACAGAGCTCCTCGGATTGCCTCCAGCTCAAACACCCCCCACCAGGCACCCAGCGTGAAACCCAGCTTGCTGATGAATTAGCAGCCGTCCTTTCACACGGAAACCAAGCTCGCAATCGAAAAACGTTCCAACACAAGACAGAGCGTGCTGCCCAGACAACTCAAAGCCACCCAAAAACAGACAAAAGAAACCACGAAACACCATCAAAGTCCAAACTCCAAGTCTCAATGAACACAGACCCAGGGCTTAAATACGCCAATCAGGACAATAGGACAGGCCTTCAAATTCTGAAACCAAGAGGAACTGCTCGAGACACACTCCATACAGACAGGCCTGATTATCGGCAGATGAGATGTCTCTGCTGAAACGTTGCATCACACACTTTAACAGACACTTATCAATTAGAGCTAACAAATAAACCTCATCTTTATAACAGAACGGTCACACTCTCAATCAGCACGCACGTCACTCCACTGGATAATTAAAACCATCAGTGTCGCGCGACTGATACCTCTAGTCAGCAACTACAGCATACTGCTCGCTTCACCACGTGATACCAACAACCAGATGCATTAATATGTCACTTAAGATGCGCCATCATACCAGACGCCAAACACTGATAAAGCATGGACCCCAGACGAGACTCTAAAACATATATGCAACGCGACAGCTCAACATCTTTCAGGAACTTACATTTTACTGAAAATTAGAACTAAATTTAATCAACGCCTGAGACCCAGACCTTCGGCCTCTCCAGAATCTTATGGCGGGTCGTCCAATACATGAGGATCATTGTAAAAAACAAGTTGGACCAAATCTAGAGTTTCTTGCTTGTAAAGGGGGTTGGACTAGAAGACCTCCAAGGTCCCTTCCAATTCTGTTATTCTGTTCTACTCTTTCTGTCACTTGAAGTCAAAAGACATTGAACAGATATATTGTTTTTTCTTGATATATATTTTTTCTGGTAAAGAAGAAAAACTGTTAAAGTGGGAAAATCCGGGTGAAGTGTACACACAGATTTGTGAAATCCAACAATTGTACTTTGGCACAAGGACAACTGCATAGCAACAGGCTGGTCTGATGTAATTTACCAGCTATAGAATAGAGATCTTTCATAAATGAGTTAATTAGTAGACACCTGACCTTCCTGACTTCAAAATACAGATGCTAAGACTAGGATTCAGCCAGGTGTTTCATCTGTCAGATTTGGCCAGTTAGCATCCTTGCATTATAATCTATGTACCCCAAGAGAAATATTAATCCAGGGGTCTTAAACTTTTTAAACAGAGGCCCAATTCATGGTCCCTCAGACTGTTGAGGGGGGTTGGACTATAGTTTGATCTGCCTAATGATTGGTTGGATGGGTGTGGCTGGGTGGTCATGTGACCAGGTGGGCATGGCCAATTTAGGAATCCATTTTGCCTTTGTCCTCCCTAAGCTGCACTTGCTCAATCCAAGGCATCTATTTATTTAATAACAGCCCCTCCCAGAAGGGAAAAGAGCGGAAACTTTCTTGCCACGTGCCTAACTTCATTCCAACAGCAGCTTCAGGTTCCTTAAAACAAGCCATTAAAAAAAGAATAAAACAAACAGGATTTTCTTCAAAATAACTCCTGATCATATGTTTCAGATGACCACACAATAAACTAGAGAGAGAACTGCACCAATTAAGACTGTAACTAAAACTCCCAAGATGGGAATTGAGAGACATTGGAAGCGGGTGGAAGAAGGTGAGAATCAACACAACACCCCCCCCCCTCCAACCTCCAATAGTGCATTAAGGAGAGATAATGGTCCTTCAGGCTGTTGGGCGGCCAGACTGTAGTTTGAAAAAAAAAATGAACAAATTCCTATGCACGTTGCACATATCTTTATTTGTAGTGCAAAAAAACATGTAATAATACAATACTTAAAATGAAGATAAATTTTAACCAACATAAACTTACTAGTATTTCAGTGGGAAGTGTGGGCCTGCTTTTGGCTCTGAGATATTAATGTCTGGTTCCATATTTGGCACTGCCAATTGTAACAAGTGATGCAAGTGTTTATCAGTTAGTCTGGATCTTGGGATTTTGGGAAAAAGTCTGTTCACAGACATAGGTGCTGCCAAAGAAGGCTAACATTTTGAGGCCATGGTTCCTGAAATTGAAATATATCTCAGAGAGGAGATATGCATAGAAATTAGTAAGACTGCTTGACTTGAATGCATCTTTCAGAAAGTCACAATTTTGTAGTTCAGCCAGTTCCGTTTGCTAAATTGGATCAACAATTTCAATATCAACAGAATATGGGTTCCAAAAAAGCTGTATGTCCTGTTCATGTACATGAAACTCTTTAAATTTTATTTGAAACTCCCTTTGCAACATTTCCAGTGAATCCACACATTTTTTGTTTGGGAATGTGACTGTTGGTTTTGAGTAGTAGGGAGGGGGCAGACATTTTCCTCCTTCACTTGTTTAATGAGGAGGTCCAATTTTACTTCAAATGCCTTCCCATGTGAACACATATCACAGATGAGCTTCCCCTTTTCTTGAAATTGCACATTGAAACTGTTGAGTAAAGTGGTGGGATTCAAATAATTTAACAACCAGTTCTCTGCCCTAACGACAGGCTGGGTAGTTGTGGCTAGCTGGTCATGTGACTGGGTCGACACATTGAGGGGTGTCTCATCTCACCTGGCCTCTCCTTGTCATCTTGACTTCAGGTTTGATGCATCTTGCAAAGTATTACTGCTCATTCTAGTCTCCTTTCCAACTAAAAGGTCCATCTCAGATTGTAATTTACTACAGCCTCTCTTGTCTTTTGCATCATTCTATGGGAAATTATTCTAAAATTGTTCTCTATGATGTTTTCAGCCTTACAAGTTTGTTTCCTCCAATTCTGTTTTCGCGTGCAATTCTTACAAGTTATTTTGATATTCCTTCCTCCTTTTTAAACAAAGTCGTGGTTAAGGTGCTGGCCTACAAACCAAGAGTTTCGAAGTTCTAGTCCCATTTTAGGCTTGAAAAAAATGGCTGAGTGACCAGTCACTCTCTCCTAGCCTAAACTACTTCTTAAGGCTAGGTCCCACTAGCCGACAGACACAAAACATATGCATAAAGGACACACCGGATGAGCAAAATTTCGGGGGTGGCTCCATCCGTTGTCATCCGCTCCCAAAAGTGGTGAAAATTTGCATAAACAG
>BHFT01029711.1:39936-64644 GCA_004320025.1 Laticauda laticaudata | reverse complement strand
CCTCCCCCCCCCTCTCTCTCTGTCTCTCTCGTTATCTGCTTTTATCTTCTTATATTCTCTCACAGGCCAGATTTTTTATTTTTTGCTTTTATGAAGGTTTTAATGTCCTCCCCCTCCTTTCCTCCCCCTCCCCTTCTATTTTGTCCCAACAGGGGCTGGGGAATCCGGAAAAAGCACAATCGTGAAGCAGATGAAGTAAGTCGGCTCATCCCTTACCCTCATAGTGAGAGAAGTAAAATAATTGCATTGTAACTGATTCCAATTTTTTTTTAAAAAAAATCTTTCTTAAAGTGTTTTCAGCTTAGCTTCCTTTGACGTTGGGGATTGGGAGACCACTGGAGGGGAAGAGAAAAGCAACCCGCTCTTTGGTTCCATGAATTTGTTAGGAGCCAAGCCATTGGTCTATGGTAGCCAAAACAAAAAACAAAACCCCACTCAGAAGTCTGGTAACGCCTTTCCTGATGTTATTACAAGGCCTCCAGCTCGGGGCGCGCGTTTGTGCCTTTTCACGCCCTTCTAAATAAAAATGGGTTGGTGGGGAAAGGCTCAGTGAATGAGTCTCCACCATGTTGGAAGCGGGAAAGACCAAGGATGGGGAAGAGAGATGGTCTTCTCGCTGCCTTTGAAGGGGGCCGGCTTGGCCAGGCCCAACATCTGGAGCAGCTGTTGCAAAAGCTTGAGGCGCAGGTGGGCAGAAGAGGGGAGGAAACCGCTTCCCCCTCCCCTTCCCTCCCCCCCCCGAGATCTGACCCGCTGCGCCAGGNTCCCTCCCCCCCCTGAGATCTGACCCGCTGCGCCAGGTGTGAGGTGCTGTTCAGCCGCCGTGGTGCTGAAATCCAAATTCCCGTCTTCTTCCTTTCCTCCCTCCCTCCTGCGAAAAAGGGGGGCCAGGAGGGATGGGGTGGGGTCGGAAGGAGAGGAAACAGCCCTGGCCCAGGCATTCGTGCACTGGCACCCAATTCCTCTGTGGCATTCCCACCCACCCCCAACCTCCAAATATCTGCTTCCCAGACCGGACCTCCGTTTGCCCGCATTTCCACTCTTTTGGTCTTGTTACGGGACTAATTAGGGTTGGGTTTCGGCCCGGACCAAAGCAGGCGGATCGGTGGAAAGGCACCTGAGAATACAGACTTGAAACTAGTTTCCATCAGGCCTCCCTCCCTCCCTCTTTTCCGCAGCTTTCTCGTTTGGAGCCCTTCCCTGTCCTTTAATGAATCAGGACAGAATTTGGCTGCCTTGCCAAATTAAGCCGGGGCAGGAGATCAACGCCTTGCCAAGCCCCCTCCCCCCCCTTCTCTTCTCTGTCCCCTTCCTGTCGACACCCGTGTATTGCGGGGCGTGTGAATGTGGCAGAGATTCCTAACAAGTGCGGGTCGTAAGAAGGGGGTTCCTCCCCCTGCAGCGGACCTGTTTCTCTCTCCCCCACCCCCCACTTCACTCTCTCTCAATGGCGCCGATTTGAGCTCCCAGGAGGCTTGTGGGGAGGGGCGGGGAGGGGCGCGGGAAGCAGATACACTAGGTGTAGCACTGGGGTGCGTGTGTGCACTCACGCGTACGCACGCCCTCTGCTTGAGTTGGGCGCTTCTCTGCCGGGTGCCTCTTTGGCTGGATGCCCCGGCTAAAGGGGAGCGAGTGGCCGGATGGTTCGGAGATGACGAAGGGAGAACCGTCAGTCAATGCGGAAGGGCAGGGGGTGTTGTCCCCCCCTCTTCCCCCCCCCCCCNGGTGTTGTCCCCCCCTTCCCCCCCCCCCCCGTTGCAAAATGGCCTTCTCGGCAGCCTTCGGGTAGCTCTTGCAGGTTGCTAGGGAAGGATGGCGCCTGGGGAGGGGGAGAGTTGCACGCAAGCCACACCTGCGCACGCACACACACACACACACGCACGCACACAGATCTGGGGGGCCTGCCCTCGGCCAGCCTGCCCGTGCATGCCCGTGTCCCCGGGGGCTTTTCTGTCGCCTGCCGGGGCTGTTCAAATAAGCGGGAGGTTTCAGGCGGTGCAGGCGGTGGACAGCGCCCGGCAGAGCCTGGAAGACGTGATGGGCTCGAGGCAGCTCGGCAACCTTCGGTTCGGCTCGGCAAAGCTCGGGCGTGGGACTCGCCTGGCCTTCGGAGGCATTCGGCGACGGAGCCAGCTGCCTCGGCAAGAACCGGCAAAGGTTCGGCTCTGCTCGGACAAAACGAGGAATGGATTTGGAACTCAAGATAAACAAGACACGCATGCCCTGGTGTGATGGGCTGTGCGAAGGCATGCAGACACAATGACAACAGGATCAGGATCAGAATCAGAATAGATCTGGAAGGGACCTCGGAGGTCTTCTAGTCTACCCCCCTGCTCAAGCAAGAGAACTTCTACCATTTCAGATGAATGGCTGTCCAGTCTCTTCTTAAAAACCTCCAGTGATGGAGCTCCCATGATTTCTGAAAGCAAAGCTGTTCCACTGATTGACTGTCCTCACTGTTAGGACGTTTCTCCTTAATTCCAGGTTGCTTCTTTCCTTGATCAGTTTCCATCCATTCTTTCTTATCTTGCCTTCTGGTGCTTTGGAGAATAATTTGATCCCCTCTTTTTTGTGGCAGCCCCTCAAACACTGGAATACTCTTATCCTGTCCCCCACTGTTCTTCTTTTCTCTAGACTAGCCATGCCCAGTTCCTGCAACCGTTCTTCACATGTTTTAAGTCTCCAGTCTCCAAATCATCTTAGTTGCTCTTCTCTGCACTTTCTTTTCCCAAAGTCTCAGCATCTTTTTTGTAATGTGGTGACCCAAACTGCAAGCTGTATTCCAGATGTGGCCTTACCAAGACTTTGTAAAGTGGTACTAATACTTCACTTAAGTCCTTTCCTAAGTTTAGCTCGCTTGAACTCAAGGGTGGGTAATTATGCCAACATTACCACCTGTGGATTTCAACTCCCAGAATTCTTGAGCCAGCATTGAAGTCCACCTGTTGAAGTCCATAGGTTGCAAAACTGCAACAGCTGCCCACCCCTGCTATAGAACTTAATTTAAGCCTGTGCTAGAATTTAGGGGTCTCCCACTTTATCAACTTTAAAACTTGCAGATTTCAACTCCCAGAATTCCTCAACCAGTCATAATCTTTTTTTGCAGCCTGGATCTCATAGTCCTAATCTCATACTTAATTTCAACCCCTGTCAAATTTCTTATACTGAGTCTGACTATTTCTCCTTCCTTGATTTATACAGAAAAGAAGGGGGAGAGAGTATTTTCACAATCCTTTGCTTAAGATCTTCTATTGTCAAGGGGATGGACTCCCTTTATCCTTCCCAAGTCCTCACTTGCTGATTTAGTGCCCTTGCAGCTTTTAAGTTCATTGTCATATATCACAAGACATAGAATACCCAAGCTGGAGACTATATACCATTCTGGATTGAAATGACTGTACAGTCTCTTCTTCAAAACTTCCAGTGATGGAGCATCCACAACTTTCCTTTGCTTGCTTTTGATGTCATAAATACTATGAAGATTCTCCAACTCTCTAGCCCAATTCTAGTTTTGCTCACACAACACAATGAACCCCATTATGCTAAGCCATTCATCGAACCACCTGGCTTTGTAAGTCACTAACAATCACAACACCAACAAGAAACAACCAAACTCACCAAATGTTACAAATGTTAGGTGCTAGGTCTTTCACTGACCTGATTGTAAGGACACAATGCTTGAGTTTCTGGTGTCATAAATAGCCTGATAGGTAAAAATACTTTACATGCCAAAGAGAGAGCTCTTTTTCAAAACATCTCAAGGAGGTGTGTGACAGAGGAAAACTGTTGTTCACTATTACCCATGCCTGAGTTTGCACACCCTGTCCTGTTACAGAAAGAAGTAGAATTCACCTTACATGTTATGCCTAAATCAATAGACCATATTGATCTGGTGATCAATTTCATCATCTGAGCAGCTAAAAGGATGGTTGGGTTTCCATAACACATGAACTATAAGTTGCCCAACCTCCTTTTAACTTAGTTTAATGAGTTGTTCGTTGTCAGTGGCTAAGACGCTGAGCTTGTCAATCAGAAAGATCAGCAGTTTGGTGGTTTGAATCCCTAGTGCCACGTAATGGAGTGAGCTCCCGTTCCTTGTCCCAGCTTCTGCCAACCTCGTAGTTTGAAAGCGTGTAAAAATGCAAGTGGAAAAGTAGGAACCACTTTGGTGGGAAGATAATAGTGTTCCATGCGCCTTCGGCATTTAGTCATGCCAGCCAAATGACCATGGGGACATTTTGGGACAGCGCTGGCTCTTTGGCTTTGTAATGGAGATGAGCACCACCCCCTAGAGTCGGAAATGACTAGCACATATGTGCAAGGGGAACCTTTACCTTTTTAATGAGTTGTTAGGACCCGACTTACAAACTATAAAAAAGGAATAACGAATACTCATAGGAATCCCTTCTTTAAAAACATTTTTTTTAATTTATTTATTTTGTCAACTGCTTAGTTCTATTATCCATATTCATTTTTGTATCAATACTTATGTACCTATGTATATTCTTTTTATAAAAAACAATAGGACACAGGGATGGTAGGCACGTTGGTGCGCTTATGCATGCCCCCTACAGACCTCTTAGGAAAGGGGTGAGGTTAATAGTAGAAAGTCTAAGGTTTAAGTTTTTGGGGTTTGGAGAAGAAATCACAAATTCAGGTAGATATGCCAGACATCTCTTGACATCTTCTCAGGTGAGTGATTACTTCCCTGATTTTCTTTTTCCCAGAATGTTGTCCCTAACCTCTAGAATGATGATGTCCTTCCTTCCTCATCTTCCAGATTAAGGCTACCCTGGGGCCTCATATCTGGCTTGAGATAAGCTAAGATAAGCAGCCACCTCTTTAGGCTTGAACTGATGTTGCCTGGGTTTACTCACACTCTGGAAAAATAAACAGAGACCTGATGGAGCAGACTAAGGCATAAATGGTTGCATATTTCCTGGCAGGCTAGTTGCTATGAAAATCAAACTTGTTATTAGGCATGGTTTAACCTGAAAATGTTTGCTTTCCTATTAAATTAAGGGGAGGAGTAGGAATAAACAAACTTTCAACTGCCAAGGTTCATGGCTTAGTTGTCTAAACCTTAGTTGATAGATATTACTGAATGGGCAGAGATGGTTTTTTAAAAAATTTCCTCTTCACTTTTTTTAAGGCTCTAGGGTGAGAATTGAAGATCTCTGAAAAGGGCCCAAAATGTCCAGATTGGTGAAACAAATAACTTAGTTGTGCAACTTTGTGGTTGGGTGGGGCAGGAATGGAAACAGGAATAATGTATCTCTGAAAGGATTCTTAGCTTAAAAATGAGAGGATTCTATCAATCTATTTCGATCTGTTTGACTGTCTATCTCTCTATCTATCATCTATCTTAACTATCCATCCATCTATATCATTTATATCATCTCTCTCTCTCTATCTCTCTTTATCTATCTACATTTATCCATCCATCCATCCATCCATCCATCCATCCATCGACCCATCTATCCTATCTATCTGTCTGTCTGTCTGTCTGTCTGTTTTTGGCCATTTTCATATCCATTGTTGATGGTTAATTTTAGAAATGTTGAGGTCTACCATAATCCAAAACATATTGAATGATTGGATTTGTTTTCCATTTTCTGATTAACTCAGCCCTCAAACCAGGTGGCAATATTTTATTTTTTAAGGATGAAAATGCTTTTATCATACAATTTTCATGGATATCCCCTAATAGTATGAAGTCAGTTGGAGGACAAGCTTATTTTGTAGACAGACACATGCCCCGATATGATGCTCTGAGTGCATGGAATTAGAACTGGACTGAAATTGATGCCTTTGGGGGTGATGTTGTGCACTTTCAAACCAAAGTGTGTGTACTGGCACTGGATGAAAGCCTTGCAGAATCTCTGGATTTTGCACTAAGGGCTGTGTTTGGCACACAAGAGCAGCAGTCCTATGCTGGAGATGCGATATTTGTCTGAACATTTTCCATCCCTTCAAGGCAGTCTGAGCTTGGAATCTGCCAGTGTGGTCTGGAAAGAGTTTTCCTTTGATTGAAATGGACGAAAAGGGATAAGTAAGACTGGAGGCAAATTCC
The DNA here is from genome assembly GCA_004320025.1 of Laticauda laticaudata. NCBI lineage: Eukaryota > Metazoa > Chordata > Lepidosauria > Squamata > Elapidae > Laticauda > Laticauda laticaudata. Next base: position 58,571 of record BHFT01029711.1, on the reverse strand, counting down.
AAGCTGGTTGTCTCAGTTCCAATTTTTATTTCAGTCAGTTGGAGATGCACAGACACTCTCTGTAGGTGCTTTATGCTGCCATGCTGTGACGTTCAAATGGAAGGAGATGGTGTTTTTAAGGATGGGCATGAGACGTGGGCTTCATTTGACTTGGGGATTGCAGAATCTCCATATTTGGAACTATTCTGCTTGGTCTCTTTGGCTGTAATTTCCCATGAAGGTCTTCGTGTTCCCAGAACAATGGGGCTGAGGAGCATGAAGTTGGAAATGCTTGCTTCTGACTGCAAGTAGAGAGGCTCGTTAAGCTTGAAAAAAAACAAAAAGGAGCAAAAGAATCCACCTATTGTATACGAAGCTAAATAAAGATTCTTGTTATGGTCCAACAATGGCTAAAGGAGCTGTGTGGGAGGTCCCTTGGAGAGTTACAGGGCTTAGAAGAGAAGAGGAGAGGAGTCTTGAACATGCTGCAGTCCTGCATGCTAACCAGGGCTCTCCCAGCACTCTCCAGGTCTGAAAACAAATTTAGAATAGGTATAGACCAGGTTTAACAGGTGACCTCCCCCCTTATGCAACAGGGCCAGCCATGGGTTTCAGGGTTGTCATGGCAACCCTCAAATCTCAAGCTGCCTCCAAACAAGGCCTCCTAGGGACAGTAAGTGGACATCAAGGAGGATAAGTCTGAAGAAGTTCAACCAATTGTGAGATAAGGTCAAGTAGCTCAGGTCGGGATTCCTCTGAAGTTGAGTGGAGGTAATAGCCAAGAAATAGGGTGGAAGCATTTGAGCAAAAGCATGCAAGAGCAACAGGGATGGGAGAGAGATATATGAAAATACCAATCTGGTTATCGACGATGGAGGTGTTTATATATCCAAATGTTTTTAAAATGGGAAATGTTGTTAGATATAAAGATGTTTTAAATGAAAGAAGTGAACTCAGAACAAAACAAGAACTGAACGAGGGATTAATATGAATTGGTACTCATATATGCAAATACATTCTAGACATGAAAAATGATTTTTATAATGAATTGACAGAATTAGATAAAATCCTAACAGGAACAGAAGAATAGATGATTAACAAATTGTATAGCTACTTACTAGGAGTGAAATTAGAAGAAGAACAGGTGAAGGAGATGATGATAGCTTGGGGGAAAAACTTTGGCTATGGGATAGAATTAGATAAATGGCAGAAATTATGGGATAGAAATTATTAATTAACAATGTCAACAGCATATAAAGAAAATCTATATAAGATGTTTTATAGATGGCATTTTGCACTGGCAAGACTGGCAAAGATGTTTAAAGACAAATCAGCTAAATGCTGGAAATGTCACCGGACACCCGGAACATATTACCATATGTGGTGGACATGCACAGCAGTTAAAATATATTGGACAAAAATACATACATGGTTGGAAAAGATGACAAAACAACACATAGACTTAAAGCCCAAGATTCTTTTATTAGGGATTTTACCCAAAAATTATAGTAAGGAAAAAATATATTTAATCATACACATATTAAGAGCAGCTGGAATTGTATTTGCTCAAAATTGGAAAAATGAAAAGATTCTGATAAAGAAAGGGGTGATCATGAAAATATTGGAATGTGCAGAAATGAATAGATTAACATTGGCAATTAAAGAACAAGAAGAAACGGATTATTAAAGGATATGGGATTTATTTTATAAATGATAGAAGATAAAGTAAGAAGTTAAATGAATATTGTTATAACGATAAGATATATAAGGTTGAGTAGTTTGTAATATGGATGTAATCATAGTAAGAAATGTATACTAAATATAACTATTTGCACAAGATACATGTACCCAGTCAACACATTGTATAACTGAAAGACGGATTTGTTGAAAAATAAAATAAAATAATTTTTAAAAAATGGATGAGAGAGAGAGAGTTGAAAGGCTCAGAAGCACCGGATTACAAAAGCTATTCGGGAGAAAGGAGCAGTTGAGACGGGGCTGTTATCCCTGAGTAGCCAGCACTTTGTATGAAGCCAAAGAAAACCATCCGATTGAAGAAGGTGGCGTGAGGGCTGGGCTACATAGTGATAGCATATTACAGCATTTTCTGGATGGTTTACAATGTCAGCATTATTTACAAATTGCCCTCAACACTCTGGGGTCCCCATTTTATTGACCTCGGAAGGATGGAAGGATGAGTCAATCTTGAGCCTGTCAGGATCGAATTCCAGACTGTCGGCAGAGTTTGCCTGCAATACTGCATACTAACCACCGTGCTGCCATGCTTTCTCCCTCTCCTTTATAGCTGATCAGTTGGAGCCTACTTAGCACTAGAGCAGAGACTCCCAACTTCAGCAACTTTAGGATGTGTAAATTTCAACTCCCAGAATCCCCCAGTTATCACCGTGGAAGCCATTTTTTCGGTCTTGGAAGCTTCGAGGCTGCAAAATTCAGTGCCGGGGAATTTGGGAGGAGGGATTTCATAGTGGGGAAAAAGACTAGACATAACAACATTCTTTCTCAGAGAGTCAAGGACATGTTGCTTTGCACCTGGAGGGGAGTGACTGGGAGGATGTCTCCAGTTAGGATGAAGATTTGATTGGACCATGTGATGGACTGATGGATGCAGGGAATGGATGTTGGATTTCTCTTTTGGGAAGGGAAAACCCGAAACTCTCAGATTCAGCTTTTCCCAGGTGTTCCAATATGACAACTCTAAGAAAATGGAACTTTGAGTAAATGTCTGTCTTGCAGTTTATTGGGTTGGAGTTGGTTAGTTGGAACACTGACACCAATCACACATACTGGCTGGGGAATTCTGAGAGTTGAAGTCTACCCATCTTAAAGTCACTGAGGTTAAGAAAATGAGCATTAGAACTAGAATTTGTTTCCTGTGGGATACTCTTATGGCTAGTTGCTAGGACCTTTCACTCATTCCCCCTTGAATTGGTTAGCTGGACTCAGTCTGATTTGTATCCTGATTCTGCTCTCTTCTGGAATGGTTACACATATGGGACTCTTATCCCTTAAGTTGGCTCTTGTAGCATTGAAAGGGCCACAAGGGTCACTTAATGCAACCCCCTATAGTGTTGTGGGGATAGCAATTTAACATCCTTGAGAAGAAGATCCTCTTCTCCTCACTTCTTGAAATCAAAACCCACACTCTCCGAAGTTAAACTACATCATTCCACATGTTTCCATCCGAGGTACTCCATAAGACCTAGTCAATGCTCTGTAGGGTTAGGACTCAACATGGTAGGTGCCACCACTCTCCTCCATAAATGGGCAAAGCTCTCCTCTTCAGAAAGTAACTGTGATGCTCTAAACAGTGCGACATGTTGTGGGACACTTATAGTCCAAGTGTTTCCCCATTCCCAGTACATTTTTCTCTCTTTTCCCCTTATCCATTGTAAAGTCACAAACAGATCAGCGAGGTTAAAACAGGATCCTTCTGAGGTCAGTAAAATGAGGACCTAGATTGTTGGGGGCAATATGTTGACTGTAAAACTGCTGAGAGAGGGCTGTAAAGCACGGTGAAGTGGAATATAAGTCCAGGTCCTATTGCTGTGGCTATATAAGAACCCTGGTGATGCAGTGGGGAGAATGCAGTATTGCAGGCTGACTTTGCCACAGCCTGGAGTTCGATTGTAACAGGGTCAAAGTTGACTCAGCCTTCCATCCGTCCGAGATCAGTAAAATGAGGATCCAGACTGTTGGAAGGGCAAGATGCAAAAAAAAAAAATGCTTACATTGTTAAGCATTACATTACCCAGATAATGCTGTAAAGCGCAACAGGGTGGTATATAAGTCTAAATGCTATTTCTATTATTTACTTGATATCCAGTAGAAGAAGATTCTTGTAGTGGAGAAAGGATGGTTGCTTGGAACCTGGGTCATTTGCATGCTGTCCATGATCACCTAATCATTAAATCAAGAAAGGGAGAGTCCATCTATGACCATTCCACTCCTTCTCCTGAGAACATTGAAAGCAAATTCAATATTCAACATGTTAAAGAAAGAAAAATATGCAGGAAAATTGCTTTGCATTAGATGATGGAGGCAAGGAGGCACCCTCTATTTTCATGGCCAGGAAAGGATTTAAGTTGGGTTCTTTTTGGTTTATAGTTCTCTGGGAGTCTATGATAGCATTTTCTGTACATTGGGATCACTCTACTTGTATTCTAATGTGGGCCAAGTTGGCCAGAGAAATGAACGTTATTAAGAGTTTAGAAAGAATATTTTTTAAAGTTTTTATTTTTTATTTTATTTGGATTTCCTGTAATAACACTGTTTCATATTCTTCCTGAATTTTGCAGATTACAATCACTTTTATTAATGGTTGTCTATTTTGGTGCATTTATCTTGTTTGTTATCTTTATCTTATTTATAATGTTTGTGGTCAAAACAATAAATCAATCTTTGTTTGTCTACTTCATCTCAAATTGGCTTTCCAATCAGGGAAAGCCAATGATTGGTTTGCTTTTGATCTAGGGAAACATTTCAGTGTCTACCTTTTATAGTTTCAAATATAATATTTGTGAAATCCAGCCACATTTACAAGCACTGGGCTTGGAAACTCACAAATTCAGCTGGTCTGGCACTCCCATTAACAGGATAGCAATTTACCCTATCATGTTTATGTCAGGAAATGCATTCCTCACACGCAGTTTGTGGAGCCAAAAATAGCTCTTGGGTGTTGTCTTCAAGATTAGTAACCCACATTCAACAACTTCTCTGCAGAAGTTGTTTCTAAGTTGGTTTGAGGGATGAAGTTCTGCTAAGGTCAGAGATGCAATTTTAGGAGGATTTGCAAAACCCCATAAATGAAGGAGACAGATAGATATAGTTGGCAAGAGATCTAGAGGCAGGCTTCAACTTACAACCTCAACTGAGCCCCAAATTTATGTTGTAAAATGAGATGTTAGTTCAGTGAGTTATGCCCCTTTTTCTTGCCACGTCTGTTAAGTGAATCAGTGCAATTCTTAAACTGTGCGATGAATCTGGTTTCACCGTTGATTTTGCTTGTCAGAAGGTCATAAAAGCTGCTTACATGACTCTGGGCCAGTGCAACCATCATAAATGTGAGTCAGTTGTCTAGTGTTATGACCACAGGGATGCTGCAATGGTCATAAGGAGAGGTAGGCTGCTACGGATTCGCCCAGGTTTGGGAGAACCTGTTGTTAACGTTATGGCTGGATTGGTGAACCACCAAATCTCACCCCTGGCTGGTCCCACCCACCCACCCTGTCCTGACCCTCCACCCTGCCCCTCCCCTCTCCTCCCCTCCCAAGAGTCCCCATGTGGCCAGTTTTGGATGCAGGTAAGTGCAGGGCATGCACAGAGGCTCGGGGAGGGTGAAAAATGGGCCCCTCAAAAGTTCTGGAAGACTGGAAATGGGCCTGTTTTCGTCTTTTGGAACCCAGGGGAGGCCATTTTCATACTCCCAGAGGCTCAAGGAAAGTCTCTGGAGCCCAGGGAGGGCAAAAACACCCCCTCACCATGGTGCAGGAGGCCAACTAGGCCACGTCCATCATGGCCCACCATGGCCACGCCTACCCATCAAATGTTGCTGAATTTTTTTAAGAACACTTCTGGTCATAAGTGTGAAAAATGTCACTTTTTTCTGTTAAAACTTTGAACGGTCCCTAAATGAGCTGTTGTAAGTCAAGGACTACCTGTACAAGTTGTTTTCAGTGAAGAGCTTCATGTATTTCCTCCTCTTAGTTTTTCCTCACAATGAGTCCTTTGGTGTAGCTTGACTGAGTTGAGAGTTTAGGTTAAAGCTTCTGCATCTGAGAGAGGTCTACAAGTAGCCACGATGGACTGAAAGGTACTCCTGACCTGGTTCCAAAATTACAATAACCGCCTCCACCTCCGTGGTCCCATGGTCACATTTAAGACAGTCGGCAACCTGGCCCATATTTATGGCCCTTTGTAGTGAGCCCATGACTATGAATTATGATGCTTTTGCCCAAAACCAGGATTGACTTCTGGTGTTTTGCAAAAAGCAACTGGAAGCCAACAATAGGTTTGGAGATGAGATCCCATTTATAGAGTACTTGTACTTAAACCCGTTTGAAGTCCTGTGTGACGTCCCTCGACCAGTGCTTTGCTCCATGGGGTTCCCAAGAGTCAAACGTGTCTCATTGAACAACAAACAACTGCAGTGTTCACTCTACAGCTGGTGCATTCAGAGGTGATCTTCAGCCAGATCTGACCAGTTCTTGAGAACCGGTAGCAGAAATTTTGAGGAGTTTGCAGAACTGGCAAATCCCACCTCTGACTGGCCCTGCCAACCCATCTCTTCTCTGCTTCCCATTGAGTCCCAGCTGATTGGCTGGGTCTCCTTTGGCTGCCCTGCACAGGAGAACGGAGCTGGAAAGCAGGTTAGTGGGGTGGGGAAGGAATGGGGATTTTGTAGTATCCTTCCCCTGCCACACCCACCAAGCCATGCCCACAGAACTGATAGTAAAAAAATTTGAATCCTACCACTGGGTGCATTCATTTTTCAAGGGCAAAATTTTGTAATTTTGAAATTTTGTTGCAAAAAATCCAGGTGGCTCGGATGCTTTCTATGACTGTCACATGATTTGCAACCAGAATGGGCAGGCTCCATTACAGTTGTAAGTCGAGGACTACCTATGGAAGTAGGAAGCTCTTTTTGTTGCTAGTCCAGCTACTTCATCACTACATAATACTTGTTCTGCGCCTGAGACGGAAGAGTAGAATTTGGTCTCTGCAGAGCTAATTGAATCCCTTTCCCATGAACCCATTCTGACTTTCCAAAGAATGTAGCCTTTTCTGCTTTTATTGCATTAACTAGATTTACTGTATATAGATTTTTAAGTCATTCCTTTCTTCAATTTTTCTCTACAATAACCACCCTAAAACTCTGTTGAATAAAGTAGCTGGTGAATTATGTTGCCGAATAAATAAATTTATTCAGCTATTGTATATGCTGTCATAATTACAAATTGATTCCTGGGAACTATGCATTTCTCTGTTGGTTAAATTTTGTATTTTGCTTTCCATTCAGGAGGCTCCATACATAGAATTGCCTTCTTTCATTTTTCTCCACAAGCAAGCTTGTAGATTGGCCTGAGAAGTCCCATTGACCTTCATAGGAAAATATGAAACATGAATTACTGTAATGAACAATATTTCAGTGAATGATGCTTTAATTCTTGTATCCCTGCTTATACGTATTATATTGATAATGCTTTATATTATAATCATAATATATAATTTTAATGTTTTTAATAGCTGCTAAGGATAATAATTTTAGATGTTGATTTAGTTTTGTTGTGCACCACCCAAAGTCACTTGCTTTGAGATGACAGTGATAGATAGATAGGATAGATAGGATAAGTAGATAGATAGATAGATAGATAGATAGATAGATAGATAGATAGATAGATAGATAGATAGATAGATAGATAGATAGATAGATAATGGATGGATAAATAGATAGTGAGAGAGATGATGATAGATTAGATAGATAGATAGATAGATAGATAGATAGATAGATAGATAGCCAGAGAGATGAGAGAGATGATAGATAAATAATTAGATAGCGAGAGAGAGAAAGATGAGAGAGATGATACACACACAGAGAGATGGGCGGATAAATAGACAGATAGACAGACAAACAGAACATTTATAAGTCAAGAGTTGGGCTGCGATGTTCCAAGGTTCTAATTTTGTATGCATGGTCAGTGGAATTATGGATGGGCCAGAAGCATTCTTGGACATTGAGATGAATCTGAATGTTGATGCCATGCTTTGTAGACAATCAGCTTCTGGGTATCTAGAAATATTCTTGCTAAATACCATGTCTGGGTTGGTACCCAATTAATCCTTCAGTTTCACAATGCTAGTGATAGAAAGATAGTTTGCAACATTCACAATTACATATCGTCCTGAAACCAGAGAGAGGAATTCTCATATTCTCATTGTTTCCAGCTATTAAACAATGAAAATAAAGCCCATATTTTATTTTCAGCACAATTTTGGTCCAGCACATAGCAACTTAAGATTGATCTGGGGAAGATATTAGAGAGAAGTGTGTAGTACTGGTAGTCCTAAGTTTATGACCACAATTGAGCCCAAAATTCCTGTTGTTAACTGAGATTTTTGTTGAGTGACTTTTGTCCCCATTTTAGAAACTTTTTTCTTTGCCACCATTGTTAAGTAAATAATTGTAGTTGATGTTAGTAACACGGTTTTTAAGTGAATCTGACTTCCCCATTGATTTTGCTTGTCAGAAGGTTGCAAAAGGGGATCATGTGATATTTGGGACACATCAATGAACCAGTATGAACCAGTTGTCAAGCACCTGAATTTTGATCCCATGATTATAGAGTTGCCATAAAGGTTGTGAGTGTGGAAAATGGTCAGGTCATTTTTTTAGTGCTGTTGTAACTTTGAACAGTCACTAAATGGAACTGTTGTAGGTCAAGAGCTACTTGTACAAGATGGAAGCTGAGACTAAAATTGAGCATGTGACCAGAAGCAGCCACTGCTTCTGCGTCTTGCTGTCAAGCTGCCAGGACAAGCGTGTTAAACCATGAAATGATCTGGTATTTTGGGGTTAATACGTTGCATGAACTCAGATGTTGCCTTGGGTGAACCCAGGTTGAAGTAAGTGTATATGCTGTGATTCTAAATTGTTCCATTAATGTAGAGATAATAGGGTTCTGGGAAGCTTTGATCTGAGGGGCAGTTCAATCAAGGCATTGCTTTGAATGCAATCACCATTTTTTTTGATTGGTTGAATCAAAATCAAACGTCTTCTGGATGTGTCTCCTGGATGTTTGAGTTAATCAAGGGCTTGGCTCTGTCTTCCATCGTTGCTTTTAGTGTATAGTTTTATTTTGTTTTTGTTTATTTCATTTTTTTAATTCCACCTTGCTTACTTTTATAAATAACTCAAAGCAGTGAACATACTTATTATTCCTTCCTTCTCCTATTTTTCACACAACAACAACCCCATGAGGTGGATTGGGCTGAGAGAGAAGGATTGGCCCCAAAGTCACCCAGTCAGTTTTTATGCCTAAAATGGGACTAGAACTCACTGTCCCCTGAGGATTGCCCAAAGCCACCCAGTGCCAGGATTCCAACAAACCACCCCCATTCAAATCATAAGTCTCTAGCCACATCTCTCAGAATGAAAAAGATTGATTTGTTAGGAGTGGCCATGTTGGCATTAACTGGGTGCAGCCAACACTAAAATACATCATTCATTTCCCCCTTTTCCCCCACCCCCTGGACATATATTCTCCAATGGGACACATCCATTGCCAAGAATCATCAATCATGCTCTCCAGTAATTTTGTGCGCCAGAAACTTTGGCTGCCAAAGCAATTATCTGAAGCATTTAAGGAATGCACTGCTTTCCCCCACTCTCTTTCTGCTGGCAACTAAAAAGACTGAAGAATTATTTTTAGTTGACACCCAGCCAGGCTCAGGTGGGACTAGAACTAAGTGTCTCCTGGGGATTGGCCCAAAATCACCCAGGCTTTCATACCTGAGATGGGACTGGAACTCACAGTCTTCTGATATCTAGGCCAGCCTCTTCACCACTACACCAAAGTGTCTGTTTAGTCTAACTAGGTATAGTTAATTTGCACCCAACTGTTGTTGAAGAATCAAATCTCTTTCTGGGTTTAAGGTGTCTTGATTTTATGATTCAAGCAGGGCAGATTTGCCTAGGGTAGCAACTTGTGGGCCAGAGCCCACTAGGTTTGCAACTGGACCATGGAAACAGGCGGCAAGTGGTCATGTGCGTGTATGCGCATCCTCACTTGCACCAGTCACTTGCACAAACTGTTTCCTCCCCCTGATCCACAAAACTGGAAACATTGGGGAACTCTGGCCCAGGGTACCAAATTTTAATGGGCATCAAAATTGAAAAGTATATTTCAATTCCAAAAATACCAGAGAAGTATAAGGTCTAATTTCTTCCCTTTTTGCTTTAGTACTTTTTCAACATACGCTTTTCCTAAAGAACACCTACAAGGTCAATTGAATGGAAGTGAGCCCACACCAAGAGGGTTGTTGCAAGTCTTGAAAATTAAGGACCTGGGAAAACTGATATTACTAAAACAAGAGAAAGATCTGATGAAAAAGGTCCTGAAGCGAGAGAGTCATACACTGAATAGTTTGTCGAAGCTCATACCCAGAAAAGCAGCAACGGTGCCCTCTGTTTATCAGCATACCTGCTCGAGGGTGAAATATAATTTCGCAGAATTATTGTCACATGCCCACAATGGATGCTGATGCAATTAAAATTATTTATTGTGTTTCACAGCAAAAGTGGGTGAACGTATCCAGGAAAAGAAAATTGCAAGCTTAAAGCTCAAAGAAAAAAACCCTAACAAAATGGGAAGATGAGCCAAGCTGTATGGGCACTAGAACATAACTGTGTCTTGAACGGCAACATGTCTAGAGTTGACTCTGGATTCAAGACAACAAAATGCGTAGGCGAAGGGGAAATTGGACATATACAGGTTTTTTTTTTTTCAATGGTGGGACACTTTAGTGTCTCTGAACTGCAAAACCAAATTCACTGTAGGTAAAAAGGACTCTGCAGATTTTACTCTGGTTGTCATTTCCGACTTTTGGGACGGTGCTCATCAAGGCCATTGAGCCAGCGTTGTCATGTGGTCATGTAGCCTGCTTGATGTCATGTAGTGCTGTTACTTTTTCACCAAAATGGTACCTATTTATCAATTTGTATTTGCATGCTTTCAGACTGATAGGTTAGCAGGAGTTGAGGCAAGGGAGAGGAGCTCACCCTGTCGCATGGAGTTCGGGTCTCAAACCTGGGCTGCCAGCTTTCCAGAACAACCCCAAAACAAGTAGGCACAAGGACAGGGGCTTTTTTCCTGTATGCCACCACTCTGCTAAACAACTAATTCCCATAACACTGTCAATATCAGAGCTCCTACAAATCCACCTCCATTCAAATCATAAGTCTCTAGCCGCATCTCTCAGAGAAAAAAAAATTATTAGAAGTGCTCATGTTAGTGTTAGCTGGATGCAGCCGACACTAATATACACCATTCATTTCCCCCTTGACCCTGGTCTTCTCCCCACCCCCTGGATGTATATTCTCCAATGAGACACATCCATAGCCAAGAGCCATCAATCATATTCTCCAGTAATATTCTTGTGCACCAACAACTTTGGGCTGCCCAAGCGATTATCTGAGGTACTTGAGGAATGTACTGTTTTCCCCCTCCCTTTCTGCTGGCAGCTAAAAAGACTAAAGGAGTATCCTTTTAGCTGACAGTCAAACTATTTACTAAGACTATATTACTATTATTTTTCTCATCCTTCCTATTACCTATCTCCTTCTACTTATGACTATAACCTTGTTACTTGTATCTTTATGTTTATGTTTGCTTATTTAGTATCCTATGACTACCATGACGTAATCTTATGATTCTTCATGAATGTATCTTTTTATGTACACTGAGAGCTTATGGACCAAAGACAAATTCCTTGTGTGTCCAATCACACTTGGCCAATCAAGAATTATATAAGCCTAGCGTCTTAACTGCTGAGCTACTGTGCACCGCCCATTTTCCTTTAGAGAGATGCAATACAGGGCAATTTCTCAATGAAGATGGTAGGTATAGGTAATCCTTAACTTATGACCACAGCTGAGACCAGAATTTCTGTTGCTAAGCAAGGTGCTTGTTAAATGAGTTGTGCTTGATTTTCTGACCTTATTTTTGGGGGCTAGAACTGTTAAATGAATCATTGCAGTTCTTAAGTGAATCCCTCATTGCCTTTGCTTTTTGAGCAATTGACTGCTCGGGATGTTGGGATAGCTGTAAGTGGGAGGACCAGTTGTAAGTTACATTCTTTCAGTGCTGTTGTAACTTTGGATAGTTGCGCAATGAGTGTCGATGACTTCCCAGGATTCCACATGCGTGCAGCCATTTTACTTCACCCTGGTTGCAAACACGAGTTGAACAGCCCTGTAAATTTCTGCAAATGTAGGCTCTCTGTTTGGAAGGGAGAAGGCTTCTAACACAAGGGTTTTTTTAAAAGCAAACCAATTTAATAGCAGTCACTGGGAGAGGGATCTTGGAGTCTTCGTGAATAACCAGTTAAATATGAGCCAGCTGTGTGCAGCGGCAGCCAAAAAAGCCAATGCAATCCTAAGCTGCATTAACAAAGGGATATAATCAAAATCAAGGGAGGTACTAATACCACTCTAGAAAGCCTTAGTAAGACCACACCTCGAATACTGCATCCAGTTTTGGTCACCACACTATAAAAAAGATGTTGAGACTCTAGAAAGAGCAACCAGGATGATGAGGGGACTGGAGGATAAAACATATGAACAACGGTTACAGGACCTGGGCATGGCTAGTCTAGTGAAGAGAAGGACCAGGGGAGACAAGATAGAGGTCTTCCAGTATTTGAGGGGCTGGCCAGAAAGGAGGGGGGTCAGGCAATTTTCTAAAGCACCCAAAGGCCAGAAAAGGAATAATGGATGGAAACTGCGAAAGGAGAGATTCAACCTTAACATAACAAGAAATTTTCTGACAAAATTGGTGAGAACAATCAACCAATGGAACAGAAGTTGCCTTTGGAAGTTGTGGGAGCTTCATCCCTGGAAGCTTTCAAGAAGAGACTGGACTGCCTGTCTTGTCTTAGTCAATATTTATCTTCCAAAGATGCCTAAGGTAAACAGTTAAACTCTACAAAGGCTTCCATACAAAGTTTCTTTATTGTATTGTAATAGGCATCCTCAAGGTATAACTCACAGTTATGTTGAGATTCATCTAATGTCCAATCTTTGCATAGTTGTCTTCATAGTGTGAAATCTGGTTATCTTCATCCCATAATGAAACAACAAAGTAAGCCCCAATACGATGCTGGGTCCAGGCAAGAGTAAACAAAGGCTTCCCCCAACCCAACTAGAGGTCAATTCAGTGACCAATCAGGATTACAGATGTGACCACATGACATGAACTATATTTCCTATGAGGCATTAACTACATTTCCCATGAAGCATTCCCTTAAGAGGACAGCTCCCATTCCCAACTATATTTATATTGTTTAACCAGCACACTGCCATTTGTTAGAAGTGATGTAGCATTTCTTGCTTGGTCAGGGGGGTTGGATTAAATGACCTACAGGGTCCCTTCCAACTTTGTTAATCTGTAATCTTCATTTCTAATTTATGCAGAGGGAAGATAAGAGATATATTTAATTGCTAAAGATATAGAGGTTTAAATCAATGTGATAATTCCATCCTCTTCCATGTCCTTAATCTTGATTTCTGGGAGAAAGGCTAAAGCTGCAGAGTTGTGATTTTCTTTTTTTTCAAATCAATGGTATGTACAAAGTCAGTTTTTTTCAGTGATCCTCACTTGGGTGTTATATCTGCAAAACTGCATTTGTGAATTCGCTTGGTCTCTGCCTTTCTCCTCTGCAAAATACTGTAGTTTTCCTCCAGCTTGACAGGTGGAGTAGATGCGCTCTGCTTTGTTCTGTTATCTGGACCAGTTTAGAGGTTAAATGCTAGTTATGGCACACACTGCATCACCCATCATCCCCGGCTGCCATAGATTCAGGTCAGAAAAGGCTGCGCTAATGGCAGAATCAATGGAGAAAGGAATAGGAGCACGATGGTAAGAATGAGCAGCTGGCCAAGCAGCTTAGTTCTTTGCTCATCATCTGAACAGCTGGATTAATCTGGAAAGAGGCTGTTTCTTGCAAACAGAATGAGGGATTCTTCTGTGTTTTTTCCATGACAAATCTAGCAGAGGGACTGAAGCTGGGCTGCAGCAGAAGGCAGTGCTTAAAGTGATTTATTTTCTATTTTAGTAAAAAAGCAAATGTCCAGCCATGCTTGCTTTGAAGGCTGGAGCCAGTCTTTTGAAAACACAGAATGTGTCCTTTCTCCCCAAATGGGAAGCCAGATTTCACGTTTCTAAAAAAAGAAAGCCCAGATTAACACGATTGGTATCCGGGTTTAGGATGTAAATCAAGAAGGAATGGCTATATTTCAACAGGAACTGAACTGGACATAATAATGCAGGTCATCTTTGACTTAGGACCACAGTGAGGATCTGCTTGTCAGATGTTGCTGTTCTGAGCAAGGCTTCTGAGACAGTAATTAAGCACACGCTTAGTCCAAATGTTTTGTCTTGTTTTATTTCAACGCTGGGAATTATGTTCATTCCCAGCCCGTCATGAGTCCCAAACAGTTCCTCAAGATAAGCACCCACCTTTCTCACCTTTGGATTGCTGCCAACAACTAAAGTGCCAAATTAACAGTAAAATCCAACCGAAGTACAAAGTCCACGCAGAGCTTCAAGGTTTAATCCGAACAGAGTGCAAGACTTTGCTTCCTGCAAAAGTTTTCCCTGTCCTTTATACTTTATGGGAGGAGCAATCACCTCCCAACCTTACTCCTGAGTTGCCCCTTTTGTCTTAGCTGCTCTTGCTTTCTAGCAGTTCTGCACACATGCACCCTGGAAACAGGCTCCCCTTGTCCTCTGCCTCACTGCTACCAGACTCTGGAGGCTCCAGAGTCAGCAGACAACTCCCAGATGGCCCTGGCCTCATCACTGTTTCGGATGCAGGACTCTCGTCTGAGTCCTCCCCAGACTCCTGGACTGGTCCCTGTTCTTCCTCACTGTCGATTCCGCTGCTGTCTGCACAGGCTGCCAGCAAACAAAACAGGAGATGCCAAGGCTGAGCCCGAAGGAGAGGTCAAACATGTCATAAGTCATGAGTCCCTGCACACCCGCAAGAGATCTAAATCCAGCCCATCTTGAATTCCTTTCTTATCTCCAGCTCATTTCCCTTGACTGTCAGTCAGTCAGTCAGTCAGATTGCAACAAAAATTTTATACTCATTTGACCTGCCTGAATCTGCTGATTTCCCAGGCGCTTGACATTCCCATGGCCAAATGAATAAAATTCAGATTCGTGGCTACTGGCTCATATTTATGACGGTTGCATTGTCCCAGGGTCAGGTGATTCCTTTTTGTAACCCTCCGACAAGCAAAGACAATGGAGAAGCCAAATTCATTTAACAACTACATTACTAACTTAACAACTGCAGTGATTCACTAAACAACTGTGGCAAGAAAGGTCGTACAATGGGGCCAAATTCACTTCACAACTGTCTCGCTTAGCAACAGAAACATTGGGCTGAATTGCAGTTGTAAATCAAGGACTACCTGTAGTTAAGTGCCCAATTTTTTTTTTAATAAAAAAAAATATTGATTTTCAATGAACAAATATACACAAACAAAACACAAAACATAAAACTTCTTTTTGGAAAGCGGCTTAGTCCCGAGTTACATCTTTTTGTACAGACATAAATTTGAATTCATGCTCACTTTTTATCCCATTTCATATCTTATTTACCATTCCACATTTTCTAATNTCAGCAGATATATTCTCAGTGTGCCCAGAGAAAGAAATATCTGCCTCTACTTAGAATCGAACTCACAGCCTCCTGATCAGAGGTTGTATCTAGCCGGTTTGGACCAGTTCTGGGGAACCAAGAGTGGAAATTTTAAGTAGCTGGGAGAACTGGCTAATCCCACCTCGGACTGGTCCCACCCCTATCTATTCTCTGCCTCCCACTGAGTCCCAGCTGATTGGCTGGGTCTTCTTTGGTTGCCCTACCCAGGAGAACAGAGCTGGAAAGCAGGTTAGTGGAATGAGGAGGGAATGGGGATTTTACAATATCGTTCACCTGCCACACCCACCAAGCCACGCCCACAGAACAGGTAGTTTTTTAAAAAATTGAACCCCACCACTGCTCCTGATTGTAAGGAGAGAGCTTCAACTCTAGGCCACCGCACCACTTGGTTGTAAACCTGTTGTTTTGGTACTATTTTGGTACTATATTGGTAATAATGCAAGAGGGACTGGATTGGATCCATGTGTGACTAAGTAGATCATGAATCTAGGCAGATTTCTCTTTTGACTCCGCCCACCTCTCCTCCTCCTCCTCTTCCTCCATATATCTATATATTCATTGTATCACGGTTTAACTGTTGGTAGTGAGACAGCCAGAGTTGTTTTGCACAAAATTGGCAGTTATGTAAATGTTATAAAGAAGGAAATAAAGCTATCGATCAATTGGAACAGAGCTGGAAGGGACCCCAGAGGTCTTCTAGTCCAACCCCCTGCTCAATGGGGGAATACATTTGCCAGCCATTGATACCCCTGTGTAACAGACACAGTGGGCGTCCCCAAGGAAAGTCAAATGTCAAAATGGCAGCCATAACTGTTATGATCTAAACCCGGTGTGGCTTTTGTACGTGCCATGCACCATCAGAGCTGCCATCTTGATTTTAAAAAAAAAAAAACTTTTTAAAGTCTGCATGATAAGGCAAGATGCAGTTTATTCGGTTAGTTCTCAACTTGCAATGGTTCGTAGCTAACAGTGGCACTGAAAACAAGTGGCTTACGTCTGTTTTTCACACTTAACGGTCATTGCGACATCCACGCTTGGCCACTGATTCGTATTTACGAGGGGGGGCGCATGCCGGGGGGGTCATGTGATCTCCTTTTGTGACCTTCTGACGAACAACGGGGAATGACCGTGTGACTGCAGGGATTCCCTTAACAACCGGGGGAAGAAAGGTGTAAAATGGGGGGGGGAAAACTCACTTAACAAAAGTCTCGCTTAACGACACTCGTTGAGGACTAACCTGTAGTGCACAATAGGAAGCTGTGGAGAGAGACTAGCTGACCCAAGGAACCGCCAAGAGTCGGGCACGACTGAACGGATATAATTATTACCATCATGTTTGTTGGAACGATGTTCCCCATTGTGGTTTCTTGCTGAACCTCAAGCCCTTATATATTTCTTTTTATATCCTGTATTTATTATTTTTTACAAATAATGCAAGGGGGAAGAACATATCCAACATACCTTCCAGCTATTTTTCCTCGACAAACCTGAGGTGACATGGGTGAGAGGGGAATCTTGCCCAAAGTCACCAAGCCGACTTTCATGGCTAAAGAAGGACTAGAACTCCTTGTCTCCCGGTGACTGGCCCAAGGTGAATAATAGAAACTGGCTTTCGTGGCTGAGGAGAGACTAGAACTCCCCGTCTCCCGGTGACTGGCCCAAGGTGAATAATAGAAACTGGCTTTCGTGGCTGAGGAGGGACTAGAACTCCCCGTCACCAGCTTTCTATCCTGGATCCTTAACCCCTCGACCAAACTAGCTCAACAATGAAATTCGTTTGATGAAATTGCTTCCATCCGTCTCACTGGAAAGAAACAAACGCCTCGAATCGATGCAACCTGCAAAATCCGGTCCCTTGAGGCAGATCTCCAGCAAAATCGTCCCTCCCCCCCTCCCCCCTCCCTGCACAGCGCCTGGCAAAACTGGCGAGGGCGGGAAAACCGGCTGCCAAAAAAAGAAAGTGAGAGGAAACCCCCCCCAAAAGGCCGGTTTTTGCAGCGTCCTTCGGGTCGCGGGAGGCCTGTGCATTATGCAACTGCGCAAATCTCCAAGGGGAAGCAAAGCTCTCGACGCTTCCTTCCCCTCGCCATCCTCTGCAAAGCGCGCGCTCTTTCCANCCCCCCCCCCCCCCCCACGGGCTCGCTTGCTCCGCGCCGGCTCCAACCCTTTGCAAGTTTGTTTGCTTCAAAGTCAGCCGGGCTCTTGCTCCTCCCTTCCCCCCCCTCCCCCGGGCAGACGTTGCACCGCCGGGCCTCGCCAGAAGCGCAGCGGCTGCAGCGTCGTCGAGACGCGCGAATCCAGCCGAAGCAGCGCCCCGCGTTCTCTCCTCGCTCGCTCGCTCGCCGGGCCCTTTGGCTGCTGCTGCTGCCACTACTACGAGGCGGACGGGCAGTCGCAGGAGGAGGAGCAGCAGCTGCAGCTCAGCTCGGTTGCCCGGACGCCGTCATGTCGAGCTTCTCCCGCGAGTGCCGGCTGCGCTTGACCCGCGGGGCTCCGCGGAGCTTCGAGTGCGTGTCGCTGGGGATGCCCCCGCAGGCGCTGCTGGACCAGCTGGTGGGCGACTTGCAGAGCCACCTGGAGGAGATGGAGCGGCTGCGGGTGGGCTTGCTCGACGCCTACCCGCGCCTCTCCGGCTGGCAAGGCGGCGGGAGTAGCGGCGGAGGCGGCGGGGGGCCCCGCCGGAGCGGCTCGAGCAGCGGCTTCCCCCGGCTGGAGCAGAGCGACGACGGGCGCACCTACTACTTCGGCCTGGAGGTGGGCGACTTCTGCCCCGACGAGCTGGCCGTCAAGGTGGACGGCGCCAAGCTGACGGTCTGCGGCCGGCGGGACCAGCGGAGCGAGGCGTCCGACGGCTGCGTCTGCCACGAGGTCCGCGAGGTGCGCCGCGAGCTGCTCCTGCCCGACGACGCCGACCTGGAGGCGCTGACCTGCTGCCTGGCGCCCGAAGCCGGACGGCTCCGCATCGAAGCGCCCCGCCTGGGCTCCAGCCCCGCCTGGGAGCGCACCGTCCCCATCCCCGTCTGCCGCAACAACGACGGGCCGGCCGCCGGCACCTTGCAGGGCGGGCGGAGCCCCTCGCCGGGCAGCCCCGACAAGGCCTGCATCTGAGGGCTTCGCGGCCGGCAGCCGTCCCGGGGGCTTCGCCCGGGTCTCGTTGGGTTTCTCTTGGTTCGACGGGGAGGGAGGGGGGGGGA